>JBAMCP010000914.1:0-32520 GCA_037075105.1 Lissocephala sabroskyi
GCTCTGGGGTTGTCAGAGATGAGAACAATTATAAGCTCAGAACTCAGCTTTGCCAAAGAAGTTTTATCGAATATTAATAAATCGGCTGATTGTTAAAAGCAACTGCCCGTGGTGAAATATTGCAGAGCTGCCACACGTAGATCAGCGGTGGCCAGATTGCGACAACTCTGGTTGCCCAGGGCTGAATAAAAATGCCGTCTCTTAATCCCAGACAAATAAAAAATACAGTAATTAAAAAAAAGAAGCCAAATAAATTTATCAGCTTCAAGCCTTTCATAAATTCCGCATATACAATTATTTTTTTTTAAAACCCCCTTGATACGGCAACTTTGTTGCCAGTCTGGCAGCACTGTATTGTTGTTGCGCTTGTGCTTTAGTGTCCAGTCGTCGTCGTCCGTCAGTGCTTAGCGGGTGAGCGCGCGTCGTGATAAAATAAGCAAAAGAAAAACTAAACAGAAATTAATAAATTCGGAATTTCTGTCGAGTGTCAAACCATAAAATGCAATAAAGGCGTCGCGGTCGGTCCGGTGGGCGAATATTTAAAGAGATAACAAGTAAAAAGTCGCGTTTTCAATTCCGCTGCCCGTGTATGCGCGCGTGTGTGTGTATATATAAAAGGCGTAAGTGTGTGTGTGTGTGTGTGCAAAATTAAAGCGAAAAAAAGAAACGCAGCCGCAGCCAAAAGAAAATGCAATAAATTTTGTTTAATTTACAAACCTCTCTTCGCCTTAACGTGTGTGTGGGTGGGCTGCTCTTAAAAACAAGATTTTTAAGTCTTTATTAGTTACACACACAAACGAACAAACGCAGCAATCGAATTAACAGCCACGGGAGCGCCTTTGGGCTGCCATTGCTGCTCAATTAATCACGAAATTATTATAAACAATATGAGAAAAAAGCCAACAACAACAACAACAACAGCGCGGCCCCCAATCACGCAAATACATTAGACGCCCTTTGCAGCAGCAGCTGTGGTGGTGGTGGTGCTGCCACCCCGTTCGATTTCTACGCTCATTGAGAGACTCGGGCGCTGCGCTGCCGTCGTTGGCGTTGTTGTTGTTGTTGCTGCGCTGCTGCTGCTGTTTTTCGATGTTTTTATCTCTCAAATTTTTTGTCGTTGCTTTTTGTTGCTGTTTCCGTTTCTAAATTAAAGCGCGCCTTTGTGGTCCGCTGCTGTTGTTTCTCGTTGCAAAAATAAATTAAAACAAAAGTGTTGTTCTACTCTAATCAGCTGCTGTGACGTCACGAGCACCCACGTAAATCACAGGCCCCAAAATTGCGTAAAAGTTTTTTGCAGTTGATAAACATTTCCAGTTCAAAAAGGTGAGTTTAATTTTCGTTCGATTATCTTTCTTTGGGGTTTTTTTGCTTGCACTCAAAACGAATTGAAAGACATGAAAAATTGGCTTTCAATTTTATCCCCCCGAAAAAAAGAAACAAAAATAAAAATAAACAAAGAAAATATTCATGAAATAAAAGAAAAGAAAGCAAACCAGTTGGCGGTCCAAATAGAAAAACGATCGCATCGCATCGACTTGTCCGCGGCAGCTGCCTGAGAATATTCAAAACGGGCGGAGACGGTGCTCTTTCGGGTGGGAACTTTGCCCTGGGCCTTCGCCAATTTTTCGTGTGTTGTTCTGTGAACTTGAATCGCAGATACACAGAAAATTGTCGTTCCTGGCTTACCCCCCCGGCCCCGCCCACCAAATCTCTTATTTATGGGCAGCCGATGGGCTTAGGAGTCCGTCTCATCTGCCTGAAATGTTGCCCAACTGGTTCAACGGCTGGACTCCCCCTCCCCTCTCTCCCTAGTTCCGCCAGCTTTGAACCACAGATGAATGGAGGCGCTCTATCAGTCGGGTGGCTCTTATCTGGGGTCTGTGATTTGTTATGTGATCTCTAGGCGACCCCAAAGGTCGTCGGTTAGGCGGATTCTGTTGTGACTACTGCTGCTGAAATAATTAGCCAATTAAATTGCACAACCGGTAATTGTCGGCTGCACCCTTTCCGCCCCTCCCTCCAGGCCAATCCTTTCACTTGGCCAGCTTTGAATTAATGTTTTCCGGCGGATTCTCTCAAAAGATCCAATGATCGAAAAAGTGAAAGTATTCTTTGGAATGTGTCCCGAATCAATCTGGAAATTTAAGTGGAAAATGTGATTTTAATGAAATGCATCCTCATTAGAAGCGGCACCCATCGCTGCGCTTCGGGGAGGGGGAGGCATTTGCCGGCGGCTGCTCATCAAACTCAATTCTCGTTAGTCTCTGATTTTGACGCTGGCAAAAAGTCGCACAAACTCACACCAACGCTCTTTCGCATCCACGAATTTGAAATTGCAAAAATTTCCAACAAATTGAATGCTCATTTCAATCAGCCGGCCACCCTTACGCTCCCGCCGACTGAGCATGCGGGTGGTGGGTGGTTGGTTGGTTGCCCTGAGGGCCACGAACATTGAACTGCCTGTCGTCGTCTAGGCCGGGCTGGTGGCTTGGGTGTGGCAAATTTAATTTCTCTTCGACCAAGCAGATTCGGAGGAAATTTTCAAGATAAAACGGCAATCGATTTATGACAAAATCAATAGATCGATAGATCTTTTTTTTTCAATTTGTCTTTTGAAATTCCTGGCCAATCTGTGAACGATTCTTAATTGATATCAATAGATATTTCTTTAAATTGATTGAAGAGGAAAAAAATATTCAAATATTTTCTTGGGCTGTTTTCTGGGCAAACTTCTGTCCGTCGATTTCGGTTCAGTTTTCTGCTTTTCCTTGGTTTTTTGTGGCTTTGAAATCAGCTGGTTTTGTTGGCATTTTACCATCATCATTATCGCCTTCGTGTTCGCCTTGCCACCGCCATCATCATCGTCATTAAGACGCACACACACTCAACTTGCCCCACACATTGCATCATTCCACGCTCGATGGCATGTCAAAGCATTTCCGACTTCCGCATGTGCGCTACAGTTTGGATGCCAGTTACTTTTTGAACAGGCGCCTTCAAAGCTGGCTAACAAGTTGGCCGCTCCTCCTGCTCCATCCAAAAAATATAAAATACAAAAACACATGCAATTACATTGGTAAGAGCAACTTTGGCTTATTGATTTTGTTTTGGCTCGAACCATTTTTCTTTCCTTGTGATGTTTCTATTTGGCCAGACAAGCAACAACGGCAACAACAACCACCCACAGAACATGAACATGAAATTAGTTTAGGGGCGCGTGTCGGCCGCCCACGCGTCAAATCACCTGGACGCATTTCCCGGCATCTCCTAAGGGGCGCAAAGAGGGCGACACGCCTCGCTTGCTTCCTGGAATGAGAGCGGTTGGCTCGTGGCGGCTGCCGGTCATTTGGACAGGTGGGCCAGGCCAGTCGACTGCCACGCGACATGCAAATGCCCAAGGCGGTCAAACATAGACGGCCCGAGGGAGGCGTGGCTGGGGGGCGGTTTGCTATGCTGAAAAATCAATTATTTTACATTTTCGTTTGTGGGTCAACTTTTTTCGTGGCTTGCAATGTTTTTGTAGTTTTACATCAGCAAACGCACCACCGGCGATCCTTGTTGTCGTGTGACGTCCGCGTTCCTCCCTTTCGGCTCCTTCGCAAGCCTGGAGGGCGCTGAACTTAGCCAAGTCTGCGGCGTTGGCCGCCGACCACCTTGAGCAGGTGGCCGATTCACACTCCACTGAATGCCCGCCTCCAAACTCATTTGCATGTGCTGGCCGCCCGATGCGATTTACATTCAGTTCTCGGATAAAATCGGTTTATTTTTAGACTTGGTAGATAAAAATAAAAGCAACTTACATACGCGCTTATATGCCTTATGCCTGTGCTGGTCTTTTCGACCCTTTGTTTTGTACTTTCTTGAGGAATTTTTGTTTTAAAGTAAAATTTGATTTAAGGATCAATCGTCCAAACCGTAAATCGGGCTCATTTTCTGGCAAAGTTCTCAGTTTACTGAAGCCAATTTTGGTTAGTGAACTTTTTAAATACGATTTCATTAATGGGAATTTAATCACGCATTTTAGGCACTGCGGTTAATGGATAAAGGTTCATTTTCGTGTATAAATGATTTTTTAATATCATTTTTAATTTATCTTTGATTGTTTTTAAGTAGCTGTTTTTAGGGTATTTTGATCCATATTTCCTAGCAAATTGAGTGGAATTATTTGTTATGTTTATTTTACAACTTTACATATTTCATATATAGAATTAACGATGTTCATAAATCACAGAACCGTTTAGATTTGCACAAAGTTTTTTCCCTAAATACCAACCACTGGAAAGGCCATATTCGCCTTGATCTACGGGGAATTTAGAAAGAACGCTTTTCTCGTCCAGTTCGAAGTCCGTTAAAGAGAAGAAAGTTCCTTTCTAAAATAATTGTATTAAATAAATTAATAAACTAAATAAACCACATAATATAAATACCATATATGGGCACGTGTGGTTAACACTTGTGTACTTTGAAAAATACGAAAATATTAAATTGGGAATCACATATTTCCTTGGATTTTTGAAGAACTTGCAAATATCGACAGTCATTGCATATAGAAAAGGATGCCAGCCTCCGCGTTCTCTTTTTAAAAACTTAAAGGCGATCTGAAGATTACAAAAAATATTATTAACGCGCGACTTACTTATAATTTCTTTTAAACAACCTTAAAATCGGATACAGTGTTTTGTAAACGAGCCTGAACATTTAAAGTATTGTGGCCACGATTAACCGCTCGGATTCGGCATTCCTCTAAAATGGCAAAATCGGGGCAAAAGATTTCACATTGCAACTTCTGAAACTTGGCCACACTTTGGGTCTAACTTGTCAAAATAAATCAGACTTAATGTCAGGCAGCTAAAGACCTTAAGTATTCTCACCAAATCTACAATATTCCCAAAGAAGTTAAAGGATAAAAGTAGCACTTTGAAATTCATTGGCAGACTGTGAATGGTTCCGATATTAAACTGCAGTAAACACATCCATTTCAGTCGGCTTTTATAAAATTTCTCCTATAATTATAATGCGATTTTAATGTCGACATAATTATTTTCGAATATTGATCGCTTTACCCTTTACCTTTTAAAAGAACAGTGGGTATATAGACTGGGCTTTCTAGTTGGGTAAACTTCTTAAAAGACTTCATTATAAAATCTTTAGAAATAATATATTTCCGTATTTACTGTATTATCCAAATCCGAAAGTTTGGGAGATTGGATAAATATAATATTAAAATCGTTTTTATTATAGTTTCGCATATCGATGAGCAGTCGGTAGTTTATAATTCCATCTGCTAATGTAATTTTATAGGCTGAAGCTTGCGTTAGATTTCATTTGAAATGAAATCTTGATCTAAATTCATTAGGATTTTTCAATTAATTATTTACGGTAATTTCATAACTTTCCACGAATTCAGATCATCCAAGGAGCGCCAATAAATCGCCTTGTTTGAGTTCGAGGCAATCAAAATAATAAAAGTAAAAAAAAAAAATTTGCTGGGAGTAAAAATTCCTTGATAAGAAATCAGTCCAAACGACCTTGGCTCATAAAATTGACAGCCCCCGATTTGTTAATCTGAAAGCGACTCAAAAATAAAATAAAAAGGTAGACAGAAACTCGTGGCGGGTCATGCAAATTTACTGCCCATTAATTAAAAACCATAAAAATGTAAACAATCCTAGGAAAAAATATGTAAAAATGTCCAACGAAACCTAAATGGAGCACATAGCCAAAAAAACCCGTTTCGTTTTCAAGTGCAAAAGCACCCAATCCGCCGTCTCTACCCCCCGCCAACGATAAGATAGCCAGTTTCCCTCGAACGTCTATAAATTGGAATTTCAAATTTCTGGGCTGTTGGCGGGGCCGCTGGACGGCTTTGCTCTATGCAAATGCCTCAGTTGCCAATGGGCTTTTGTTGTTGTTGGGCCCGCCGCCAGACAAGCTCGGCCAAGCTCAATGCTGTTGGCCAGAACAGCTGTTAATTAACAGAGCCCTGGCCAAGACGGCGAGCGGGCCCAGTCGATGCGGCCGGGCGATTTGAGTTCAGGGCGCTGCCGTAGGGTAATTTCATTGCCGTTTCTCGGTCTCCCGCCTTTCCAGCTCTCTGTCTGGGTGTTGGGGTGACTGGGTTACCCTTAGCCGAGTTTTTTTTCTGGTTACTTGTGCCGTTAATGATTCGCCGTCTTGAGGTCGTTTCGGGCGATTCTCTTCTGCCGTTTTAAGTGTGAGAATTCCGAAGAGGCCGGCCCCTTCGACGGTGACTGCCACGGTGACTGGGATCTCGGCGGGTCTGTTTGGAAAGAAACAAGTTTCTTGTCTCTTCAGTCGGCTGCCGTTTTAGCGGTTCTTTTTTATTTGTTTATTTTGCCGTCGCTGCTTTTGGAGGTTGTCGTTGTAGCTTTGCCGCCGTTTCCTATTGCCCAATATTAATTTTCTTACGCCGTCTATATACACAAATGATTCTAGCTACATATAAAAATTGTTTTTTTGTTCGGTCGGATGTTTCCTGTGCGTGTTTGGGTTTCTGTTCAGACTTGAAATTTATTGATTCGCTGTAAATTTTCGCCTTGAATTTCGAGTTTTGTTTTTTTGGCCAGCGATTCACTCTCTCTCTCTCTCTTTCGCTGTGCCGCTCCAGCGCTCTCTCTGGCGGCCATAGAATTGCTTGTGGAAAGCAAAACCCACCTGACCAGTCAACTTGACTCGATGAGCCATCGTCAATTGCATGTCGGTGGGAACCGGTCAATAATTTCACAAACAAAAATATGAACAAAGAAATTTTAATTTAAAATTATAAAATTGAAAAGAAAATTCCCCAAAAATTATTACACCTGCCTGGCTTGCCTCTGGGAATGCCCCTGTCGGCTGGTTGGCTGGAGGGTGCGAGGTGCCCGTCATTTGATATTGCGTGCAATTCGCTGGGCTGCCGGCTGAGCTTGCGGTTGCTGCCTTTTAAGTGCATTTCAAGTGGCGAGGCGGTTGGCGGCGACGACAGTGATCGTCGCTGGGTGGCCCGCAGGGAGGGGCCGAGGTGACGGCGTTGCTCTTGGCAAGTGCAGTGAAGTTTGTGCGACCGACGGCTCAAGGACGTTGGCGGCTGCTGTGGCTGCTGTCGGAGCTCTTCGGGTTATTTGTGTCACGCGGGCCGGGCCGGCGAGTGGAGGTGCCTTTTAATTAGTTTGCAAAAGAGATTCCCCCAGCAGATTGGGAAGGCATTTGGATTTCACTTACAAGACAACAAACACCCTCACTCCGCTTCTCCCCCAGCTGGACTGGTTATGGCGAGTAAAAGTAAAACCTGTTGCAGTTCTTGAAGATGAACTGACAGATTTGGCCCCAACCGCAACCCGATATGGAGCTCTCTGGTGGCCGGCCATCTGGCCAGCAGCCTTGATGTTTAAACTTCTTTTGGCCAGTGATTAGATGGGGAAACCTGATTCCCAGTGAATGAATTGCGGGGTCCCCTTGAAAAAGGACGGGCGAACCGAACCGTCTGCTGAATTTGAATTTAAGCCGGCGACGACGAGGTGACGCCGAGTGCGTGTCGCCAGTCACGAACTGAGCGAACTTAACGAACTTTTTTCTGGCTAATGAGTCGCAATTGCGAGTGGGCCTTCTGTTTCTTAATGTAATTTGGGTTAGTCAGGCCCGAGGGAACCGTTGGTAATTTGGCAATTGTAACGTGGGAGAGACCACAGCCCAAAAAATAAGGGCCAAGGTTTCATCAGCGGTCTAGACTTTAGCTCGCCGCGTTATAAAACCCCCAGCAAGTCAACCGGTCGGCCTCCCCGTGACAGGGCCCCATTAATTTCCCGACCAGACAGTCGAAAAAAACCGCGCTGCTCAGTGGCTTCCAAAATGCAATTGCTGGGCGCACGCGGAGGTGGCGAATGCACTGGCGCGCCCCAGTTCTTTCGGGGCTGGAGGAGCGTGGGAACTGCCTCCCCTCGCCAGAAACTAGACTTATCCAGTGGAAATGAAACTAAATCATCATCAAAATTTGCGCCCAGCTCATTGCCAGCCAGCGGATTCACCGTTTCCGCATTTGGACTGGCTGAGGGCTTGGGTCCGTCGTTTGTCGCTTTTATCCCAAAGCCGGAAAACATTTGATGATGAGTTCTATTTCAGTTGCTCTCTGTGTGCCCCTCCCGTTGCGGTGGCCAACTTGTTTGCTTTTATTTCAGTTTTAATGGGCGGGGTTAGGGGTTTTTTTCTGCACTCACTAAATCAGTCAGCCAGTCACTCAGTCGCTCTGTTGATGGACTGGATGTGGTGCATTTCCTGGTTCATCAAATCGAGAGTTTGGCGAAAACAAAATTTGCATTTTCAATGCTCAAAAAGCTGGCCAGGCGTGAATTGGCGAGGAAGCTCTCGACCACCCTCCGCGGGCCTCACGAAATGGCCAGGAAAATTGTCAACAAAATTACACAAATTAATGTCACGATGATGTCGTTACTCTGTCCACAGACCCGGAGGAGTGATGTGGCCAAGTGGCGCCTCCAACGCACGCGCCTTTCGCATATTTCACAATTTCTGCAGGGGATTTCCGCGAATTTTACTTTGTCGGCTTAGATAAGAGGGGAAAAACAGGGCCTATAAGGAAGGTGGGGTTCGTTTGTTTTATTTGTTTACAATTTTAATTATGTGGTCGATTTAATGGCTTTGTTTACATTTTTCCTGGCCGTGTGAGGAATTCTTATCGACTGGCAAATCGAGCAAGAATTCCAATACCTTGGAAAAAGAGTATTTGTTTTTTTTTTTTGCGGTTAGAATTTTCACAAATTAGCAACGCCTGCCAACGCTTTAAATAATTTCGATTTTTATTGACAATAAACAAACGCGATTGTCAGTTTTCCGCTCAACACGAGTCAATTAGCATACCAGTTGTTGTTGCTAACAGAGTTTTGTTGTTGTTGTGGCGGCGATTAAATAATTGTAGAATATGGTTGGGCGATTATTTAACATAGATTAAATCACCTTTCAATTTGATTGCCAGCCTAGCGGCATTGGCAATTCAATTTTATTGACAAGATGAGGGGAAATTGAAGGCCCTTAAGTGAATTTTCTAGGCAATCTTATTCCCCCCAAAGAATCTCTGGCTTAACAGCTGACATTCCTTAGAAGTTCTCTTTAATTGCTGGCATACTTCCATCCCAACTGCTGGCGATTTCAAGGAATGCGAGGGTCTGGGACGGAGAGAGAAATTAATTCTGTAGCTTTCCGTTTGGACAATTTCGATGTCGTCAGTTTCTAAATTTAAACAGAGCGTCACGCCCCTCCGCGGTCCTGTTGCCCAATACTCTGGGATTTTTTCAGTGAGTTTTCCACTAATTTCGATCACGTGCCGTCACGTTTGTGTGCCCGCTGAAAAAGAACAGCAAGTGAAAAGTAAAGAAAGTCGAAAACAATTGGCCATAAACTGAGTGGCAATTAATCTCGTTGAGTTATTAAAAAACAAAAAACAACTTTTGAATTTCACATGTTGACACTTTCAACTCGACTGGTTTCACTTTCAATTTTTCGCTGCCCAGCAATTGAAAGGGGGAAATGGAAATGTTTCTCGTCACAGTTTCCAGTTGAAACAATCGAGTCGATTTTCCGCCCACAAACGGCAGAGAATTCGCTTTACTTCACCAAACAAAGACTTCCCCTCCTGACCCTCCACCATCGGGGTGTTGTTTTGTGAAAAAAAGGCCGAAAATAAAAGACTCGGCGGACTATGGGCGGACTTATTGTTATGGTCTGTTTTGATGTGTCGTTATTGGTTTTTGGCCATAATTTGATGGTGCAATTGTTGGGGTTTCTTTGACTTTTCTGTGTCACCTGTCGATGGACGAATGGAGCCCGAAATCGCTGAAATTGCCGACCTCATTACCAAAAATTTGTCAAGACTATTGATTTTTTAGGCAAACTTACCAAATCAGCAAACCCCCAAAAATTGCCCCGAATAAGCAGATTTTGGAAATTGGAACAACCGCACAACTGGCAAAATTGAAATTTACTGGAAAATTAATTGTGGTTTCCGATTCCCCGAAAGCAGCTGTTCATTGCCTTTCATCCTGTTGGCTGTGCCTCATTGAATGTTTGCTTGGCTCTTGAAAGAAATAAAAAATCAATTTTAAAATTCCATTCCGCTGTATTTATCGCATTCCGGCGGCCGGTTATTTACACAGTTGCAGAAATTAAATATTTACCCAAAAATCATTTTGAATTTTTTTTTTTTTTTGAAATGAACTCGAGTGCCCCAAGTTCATTGCTAGCGGCGGCCGCGCCGTCAACCTCTCCACTTCCGCACCGCGTTGCCTTATCGGCCCGTCATTTCCACGGCTCTAGTGCATCAATCAAAGGCAACGGCTCATTTGCTGGGCAAACGTCGTTAAAAATCGGCGTGCTTGCCGACATGTCCATTATCTTGGCGTTTGTCGGCCGTGTAATAAATTCATTTCGGGGTTCATTATCAAGGTGAGAGACGGCCAACGATTACATCTTTACGATTGGGGTGGGCCGGCCAGCTTATCTACCGCGCGGGCAAGACTTAAATACTTGTAAATATTTCTGGGAAATTTGAATTCCAATAAGTAAACTAGTCAATCGATTATGTCCAATTTTTCATGCTGGGCATTCCCAGGAAAATTGCGGCATCAACGGCCAGACTTCATTAATAAGCCAGTGGGCCTAGTAAGCCCCGAAGGTCTCTGTGATTTGAGAAACCCCCAACGCCTCCACAGCCAGGTCTCAATTACCCAACACAAATGGGGGAAAATTGTTATGCCAGCGGATTGTTTAAACTGGTTATGACATGAACACGCATATTTGTGTGTCAAGTGAGTGCGAATCAAACGGCAGTAGATTTGCTTCAATTCGGATTAAGCTTCGCCCGGCCGGCCGGCGGATGGAACAAGCGACTGGCTTTCATTGAAAATATGCTCGGCGGCTGCTGGGTGGGCCGGGCCGGGTCGACGCGTCTATTGTGAGTGATGTTGCCTCGTGTCGCAATTAGAATTTATCGCATTTGTGGCCTCCCCATAGCCGCCAACGCCACCGCCACCGTCGTCGTTGTTGTCAAGCTGAGTTTTTCATGGCAAACAATCGAGTGGAAGCGCAGCTATTCCCGTTTACATAATTCGAATATATATATGCCGTGCACTCTCTAACAGCTGATATCGGTCGGATGTATAGACTCGTGTGTGTGAGTTACACCATCGCTGGTTGCGGTTGCACGACGAGAACGTCAAGGGTT
The DNA here is from genome assembly GCA_037075105.1 of Lissocephala sabroskyi. Taxonomy (NCBI): domain Eukaryota; kingdom Metazoa; phylum Arthropoda; class Insecta; order Diptera; family Drosophilidae; genus Lissocephala; species Lissocephala sabroskyi. The sequence continues at coordinate 11,231 of JBAMCP010000914.1, forward strand.
TCGCTTTCAATTTGAATCTCCCGCTATGGTTTTATTTATTTGTTGAAATGGTTTGACCTTCAAAGATTCTAGAAAAATCAAAAAGTCTAGCAATTAAACAAAGCAATAAAATCAAAAAGTCTTATTACGTCCGAAACAAAGGCGTGATTAATTTTTATTAAATTTATGGGCAGAGCCGGGGGAATATTGGACTTAATTTGCCTGATTCAATTTTTGTTCTCCATTAAGCTTTTCGTTTGGCGTTTCTGGCCAAAAGCAAAATGCAAATTAGATGATTAAAAAAATGTTTATTGCATTGTATAATTCGAATCATGGGCGTCGAGGGCAGGGGCTCAGATCAGGCGGCCGCTGCACACGCGCTTCTCGTTCAATCGGCGAGTCATTGAACGTCAATGCAAATGACTTCATCACCGTGAGCGAGGCAGCGGCTGCGGCGGCGGGGACACAACTGAGTGACAGAGAAAATTTCATGTTTGTTTGACAGCCGTGGGGGGTGAGGGTGTTCGGGTTTTGTCGGCCAACTGTTGATGTGCATCTTGCCCCTCTCGAACCCTTTTTTCCTGCTGCTCTGCATGAATGAACCTGCCTTTCAATGCGATGAATGAGTTGAAAAACAGATGTTGGTGTCGTCGTCGTCATCTCCGCCGATTGGTGACATCGTCTGGACTAGAAAAGGTTCATTGACGATTGGACCAGGCTGGTGACCCGGCAGCTTGTTGGCCAGTGGTGAAAATTCTCCCAGAAATTTGCTTCAATCGCGTGCCTCTGGCACATTTCAATTTCGCTGCGAGGCTGCTCTTATTTTAATTATTTTTTGTGTTTTATTGTTGTTGTTGCTTTTTCGTGTAAATGTGGAACATGTAAAAGCTTTCCAGCCCGCTCTCCGCATGTCCCCCCGGACAGGCGTAATTGCCTGGTAAAAAGTTTGTGCCTCGGATTAACATGTGTCTGTGCGTGTGGCGGTGTTTCTGTTTATTTTGGCTGCTTTTGTGAAATTTCATTTTTAATGCCAATTGGGTTTTAGTGCAGCAACGCGGCTGCCGCTTCTCTCTTTTATAAACAAATTGAAAACTTGAAGATTTGCGAAGATTCCATTTGAAATTAAAGTGCGTTGACCTCTCAATCACCGCGAATTGTTAAGCTCAATGGAACCCGAAAACCTTAGGAATTTCTAATTTCGTCTAATTAATCCCCATGTCGGTTTTTCTCTCTGAGCAAATAAGCAACTCGTTTGTCCGCTGACCAACAATTTTATTTGTCTAGACGCGGTTTTAGTGGCTTAAGCTAAGCTAATGTGGCGTTTTGTTAACACGACTGCCCTGCTAATCGGCCAAGGCAACTCGGTGGGTGGAAAGTACCGGGATTGATGGATTCCCTGGAGAGCTGTGAAGAGCACAATTGGCCCGACCAGTTCGATTCCCCAGCTCGCTTTTCTTTGTTTGCAGACTCACGCACACTCACACAGACGCCACGCATTTCGTGCGACAACAAAGACAACATTTTCAGCGAAAAGAAAAACAACAGATGAAAATGAATTTATGACCGTCATAGGAAATGCAGCACAGCAGCCGCAGCCCCACACAACCGCTCGGCTAGCAAGACAAAGAGTATAAATCCTCGAGGGGGCGTGGCAGTGGAGAACCCTATAAAGAACACGACTGGACGGAGCGACTGGCCAAGACAAAGGCGACGAACTCTTCAGCGAATTGCCGCCGGGGGCCACTTGACGGGGAGCTCGGCATTAAAGCGACTGTGACGATGACGGCGACTGCCACTTCACAAATTTTATTTATTTATTGAAATACCAACAACAATTTAACAGATTTTTCATATGCTTTTTTCTTCTCTTTCTAGGTAAGCACATCCACCAAATAAAACGCCAGTTTGCCCCATCTGAAGTGGGCGGGAAAGGGTGTTGGGTAAGCAAGGTCGATTTGCGTTTATGGCTCCCATAAATTCGCAAATTTTGTTAATTGTTCAAGTACCAAAGTCTTTTAAGAACAGAGTTTTTGGGTGGGTGATTCATATGGCGTAGGTTCTTTCTACTGATAAGAAAAACAAGCGAAATTATGAGTCACATGTCATTTATGAGGGCGAACCATTAACTTGCCTAGAGACTAAAAGAGGTTCGATTGCAATTCCGCGAATTGGGAGGACTTTATCGGAGGAGTGCCTGCTTATCGGTAGAGAATTCAGCAGTCGTCTTTACTGCCTTTTACTTTTGCTGAACAGTTTTATCGACCTAATTACCCAACTGGTCGCCGACTAATTAGTTTTAAAATTTTGTAGTCAACGCATTTTGAGTCGTTGGGAAACCAGACCCACATTTGTCTGCCGTTGGGGGTCTGGTTTTAATTTTTTTATGATTTCGCACTGGAAAGTCGGTGGGACAGCCAGCTCCTCGAGACATGTGGCTTGCTCGTCCATAAACCTTCACGGTTTACCGATCCAGTTGTTAATTACGTTGGTTTGTTTACGCGGCTCTCCCGTGACCCGAGAAGGGGGGCCAATAGATGGATCGACGATGGAAATTTGTGGCCATAAATTTGAGGCGTTCGCGCCGCCAGAGGCAAGTGTGAAAATCGCACAAATCCCCAGGGCGCGTGGAATGGGCCGCCGAATTGCGTATACGCCGCATTGCCCGAACCTTGCAATTTCCGCATGCCAGCCAAGCAAGAATTTGTTTTCGCTGTAGAAGTTTTGAGTCGAAAGACGGCTGTCGGCGGGGAGGGAGTGTGGGCTGGGCTGGCATTTCAAATCGAGGGCAGATCGATTGATCGACCGATAAAGCGTAAAATTTGTAATTCTTCCACAGCCCCAGAAATTGGCAGAATAATCAGATTTTCTGCTAGTTTTTTGCAGATTATTTTGTTGGAAAATATTTGCCCAAGCTAAACAGTTTTTGCCAGCACGGCAGAGTGAGCAGGGGGAATACCAAAGTGTTGTTCTACTCGCCGACAGACGCTGTCAGTTGCGTCTTAAAAATTGTTTACTTTTTGGGATTTCTTTGTTTCGCAATGGCAGGAAAACAAAAGGAAACTGCCAAAAGCATCGTTATAATTTAAATTCTTTAGGACTCATTTAAAATCAAGCCATCCTTTGAGTTATAATTCGTGGATTCTGTTTATTTAATTTTGCTTATTGAGCAAACTATTTCCGTTCAACTGTTTTTCCCGGTCGGGCTTCTTTTTTATGGGTTTTTCCATGCACTTCTTTCATCTCTCGGTCCCGAATTTGCTTTCTATTTTGGGCTCCATAAATTAGGGGGATTTTTCGTAATCGCCCAAGTTCTGTGGGTTCCCCGAGAATTCAACACTTTTTTCGATAAGCCTTTCCTTTAAGCGACTCGAACTTTTCGCCTTCGCTTGTTGATTTTTTTGGTAGCCGTTTATCTTTTACGGATGTCGGAATCGGATGAGAACTCAGGGAATTGGACGACTTCGCGGCAACTTGCAGACGTGCCCGGGCGCCCAATGAGTGCATTCAAAAAAAGCCCCAAACAAAAGTAAACCGAATTCGTATTTCAAGTCACGTTCCCCAATCTACAGACTCACAAAATTATTAAACTTGTCCAGGGCCAGTTTTAAGTTTTTCGTTTTCTTTACATATTTTAATTAATTTGTTGCATTTATGCAAAGCGTCGGTTCTGTTTTTTTTTCTCCTAACAATAAACGGACGGATGTCTATGCAAATTGCTTGGATTTTGTGTTTCTGGTTGACCTTTTTCGGTGCTTCGGGTCTTCCGAACGGAAATTGCGATAAAAAAGTCTAAAGAAATTGAAAGTGAGTGTGTCGCTGTGTGTGGTTGGGTAAAGGGCGTTGGCTGCCTTATGGAGTACAGCTAACGGCTTTTGGCATTATAAATTATCGATTCAATTCTCTCTAAAAATACCCAAGGAGTGGGCGGGTGTCTGGCGGGTTAGCGGCGGGCGCTGCTGGTTGCCAGTTGCTCGTTGTTTGGTAACTGGCTAATCAATTTTTCAGCACACAATTAAAATGCAGTTAAGTCACGGCCACGCAACATTTGCTCAGGACATGTCCAGCGCAGGACATGTCAGGGTCATTCGACCATTAATTATGCATGGCGATAGAAATGTCAACAGACATTCATTTATTGTTTTTTGCCCAGCGGGGGAGTTTGGCTCATAGAGACAGAGAAAGGCTTGTTAAAAGAATAACATTTTAAAATAGAGAATTCTTTTTGCATAGAAATGTTAAATGTATTTTATTTGGTTTATCCAACCTGATAAAGAATTCTAGAAGAAGCTTTCTTGTCCATAAAAAAGAGTATTCCTGTGTGGCCATTTAGTTTATTGCCAACCATGAAAATTTTGCCTGTTGCCTGGTCGTCGCCGTCCTTTGCCCAAATGCAATTTTATTTTAATTTTCATGCAATTGCGGGCGCCCTCGAGACCGAAGGACCCTGGCAATATAAATAAAAGGATTGTAAGCCATTGAATGGGGCAAAATGAACAATCCACCGCCAGTCGCCGTACCCAAAGCGTATCCTCGACCTGTTCACTCGCTCGAGTGGCTTTTCGATGGCTTTTGGAATTTGTGTCTTTCGTTTTCTGATTGGCGGGCTCTCCGATTTACTGCTGTCACACGCGGAACCCCCCAGACACATAAAATCTATATATTTGTATATATACTATATCACCATATTGATAGCTAAAAAAAAAGAAACTTTGTTTACATTAAATTAACGTGTGTGTGTGTGTAAAAACTTTCTGCTTTGTTTACGACGAAGCCGATAAAGTTCACTTACGCGTGTGGCACTCTGGCGGTGTGGGTGAGGGTGCGGGTGGCGGGACTGATTAGATTAAAGGTTCTCAACGCTGTCAGAAGTGCTGATAAGCTTTAGAAGTTTTTAGCTTTATCAGCCCGCATCGATTTTCACAAGCATTAAGTTCAAGTTCAGAGCAGATTTCGGCAAAGGGCAGAAGTTCGATTATTCTTATCAGTCAGCGCCTTCAATCATTTACATTTTTGGTGGGCCAAAGGATATTTGCCTTTAATTATTCACCACTCAAACAGTCCGTCAAATTGTCAGACTAAAATAAGTACCCAGAATTTTCAATGAACTCGGACAACCCGCCCCGTTCGGTGGCCGTGGGCTCTTCGTCTTATTGACACATATTTTGTTTATTGTCAGCCGAGTTTGCCATTGGTTAGTTTATTGACCAGGGTCAACGGAAGCCGGCGGCCCTCCGCCCGCCCCTTGAGTATATTTACTGGATGGATACACAGAATTGCGTCAGCCAGGGCAGCTCGCCCGCCGTCCGTCCAGCATTGCGTATGAGCAATGAAAATACTCGCAAGATTTTTTATGGTCTCTTAACACATTTGCCAATCTCGGGGCTCAGTTATTAGACCGCATAATAACGCGTTAATTTACGTGGACATAAAATTTGACCAGCCACCGCTCAGTTCAGGGCTGCAGTACGCCCCACCCGTCCACCTCGGACGGATCAGCGGCAATCTGTAAAGTGTTTTGCACACAAAGGAAATCGATCATCGGTTGAGCTTTGGAGAGCGTGCAGCTCGTGTATGAATCCATTGACATTTCGTGGATTGCTGGCTTTTTTCTTAGTCACAGATTAAAAATAAACAATGCAAAATTTTCTTTTTAATCGATGAGAGATGATTGGCCAGCCCGGCGGCGATTCCCTGAAACCGCTCGGTGTATTTTCTCCCGGTGGATTACTTGGCGAATAGCCAACTGACAATTCGACTGTGTGTCACTAGAATACAAAAAGAAAATTCAATTAATCAGGGGGAAAAGCCTGAAATTACGCAGAAAAATCTTCAAGGAAAGTTTTTCCCCGGGAACAGTGATTGCCTTTTAATATCAACTGACCCCACCCTCGCCCAACCATAGCATTTATTTTATTTTCGCCACATTACCAATCGACAAGCAGGCAGACCAGAGGCGCCAATTCGGATGACGCTGTGGGTTCGCTCGATCGCGTCATGAATTCCCCGATTGGCGTTAATTTTATTCTACCTGGCGAACGCCTCCCGCTCTGACGTTATTGACTCCCCGGGTTCTGGTTTTGTTTATCTGTCGCTTGTCGACCAGACTGGCTTGCCTGTATTTTTTTGCATCACAAACAGTTGGTTTTTTTCACACAATCAATCACGGATGGCCTGTGGGAGGGCCTTTTGAATTGAAACATCGATAAGTGTGGATCATTACAGCACAATTGGAATGCTGGCGAAAGGCAAGCTTAGCCGACTGAGTCACTTGCTCGCTGGCTGATGTCACCAAATCGGTCATCTAATTTCGTACACTGAACCACCTTGAAAGTGGAATAGTTGGCACTTGACAAAAAACCAGAGAAGATCTGACATTTGACAGGCCAACACTTTCGCCTTATAAGTCGGAAAAATGTTGTTGCATAAGGATCGTAAGATGAGTTGTAGCCTCGGCTGGAATTCTCTGTAGGCACTTTGCTGGGGGTTCTGGCGGGCTGACGAGTGGATTTCATGCCATTTGACTGCCTAGCGAATCGTTGGCGTTGGCGTTCCATTCTCCCGGGCATTTCTTGTGTAAAATTGCAGGCACTTCACCAGGAAAGTAGGTCAGACCAACGGCAAAAGCCTTATTTCTTTTTACTTCACTAGCCAAGGGCATTTCAATAACTACGAAAAGCGGGCGGGCCAAATGCAGGGCGGTGGGCATTTTGAAAACATTTTAATGAATCCAACAGGACGACAGCCCCCTCGTCACTTAGTGCAAAGCTCTCGGTCTTGTCCTGTGGAAACACCGGAGTGAGTAATGTCACGGTGGCTTTCGCACTGTGTCAGTGGCCCTTTGGTGGACCAGAAACTCATTAACACTTTGTTGAGATGTCAAGAGGCGTGTCGAGCATGTGGTGTATGGCGTGCTCGGTGGGTTGTTCAGTTTATAGGAGGACAGCAGACTGGAAATTAAGTTTTCAAGCAGCCTGTCGCCGTAGTCCTGCGAGAGCATTTCGCTGAGGCTTAATGAGCTTCATGGCCGGCCCATCTAATGGCTATAAAGTTGGTATAATGAAATGACAACCGACGGCCACGTCCTATGGCCATGAAGGTCAGGGCTCCAAGGATTTCTTGGATGGGTGATGAGAGTTATTGGATTTCCCGGAAGAAATGGCCAACGTGTTAAGTGGCCCAAAGTACAATGTTGACCCTGAACTTAATTAGTTTACGGCGAGGCTAATATGCAATGTCAGTGCCACTGTCGGCCCGTAAAGTTTCTCAAATCCCAGGTGACTCGAAAGGTCATCAGAACTTCAGGCGTTGCAAGTGGGTGGGCAAGTCTATTCAACTTTAATGACCCCAAAATCCATTAACGATGAAGGCTGCCGCCAAATTCACCAAGTGGCCTTTGTCTCTGTCAAAAAATCAGCGGACCAGCCAGCATTATTGAAATGCTAACCAACCGACACGTGTTGCCCTTTGCTGAACCTTAGAGCAAACTTTTTGAGAAGCGCTCTCTGGTAACATTTTGTTCGTGGCTCCTAAATCTCCTTTCTTCACACTTCATTGCGGACAATTTACGATTATGTTACGAGGAGAGCAAAAGTTGAAAGGGGAAGACTTTATCGTTGCTCCCCATATGCTGAAAAATGAGCTTCCTTCATTATGAGTTCTTTGTTTCTTTACACATCATTAGCTTGGAATTATTTTTGGCTCCTCGGATCGACAGATCAAAATGTCAGACATGCACGAGGCAAGTGCAAAACGAAGGGACATGTGTACGGCAGCTGCAACGGAAATATAACTCATAAAATATCGCTTTCAATGAAAGATGAATGGCTATCTCTTGATCTAACTCGGTTGTTGGCTGTGGAGAGATGCCTGTCCATTCAATAAGTTGTTTGTTTAAAGAAATCTTCAAGATCTCTTACGATCTCATTAGGCTGAGAACGTCCCTCTCTCAAGCTTAAAAATTCCTTCCGATTGCTTTGATATTTAAAACTGAGCTGACTCGGTCCATTCCGCGACATGAGAAAATTCGGGGTCAGCAGAAATATTTCCATTTATGCAGATTCTGAGGAGATGCCGCGTTCGGTCTGATTAACTGTGAGAATTCCAAGCCGGCAGTCCAGCCAAACCCAACGGACAGCCGAAGATACAATGAGTTGGTCGGCTGGCGCCTCGAGTTTGTTTATAAATTTCTGCCAAGTTTTCTGTTTTCTGTCTCGGTGAGCGTTTGTGGGGCGGCTGCAGTTTTTCTATAGAAACGAAATATTTGTTTTTGTTGGTGTAAATTGTGTGATTTGTTGTTTGCATTGCCGCATATTTTTCGAGGTATTTTATTCGGTTTCTCTGCCGATCGCTCGTCTGCCACTGGCACGGGGGCTGCTGCGTCATTGTTAATAAATAAAAGTCGACAGTTTTTAAATTCGTTGTATATTTTCGTTATTGTTTATTGCCAGCAAGGTAAAGGTCAAGTTGACACTAATCAAATGTTGAAATTTTTACACACTCCGCGTCGTCTCTGTGACTGATTCGGATTTTGATTTCAGTTTTTATTGGGGTGACTTTCAGGTGCGCGCGCGTGCACCAAGCGGTCAATTGACTTTGATTAACCATCAATTTGGTCAACACCTCCCAACGGGTGCAGTTAAACGAAGCCCGCTCATTAAAAAGTCATCAGGTTAAGGGGTCGACCAGGACAAAGCCGCAAAAGCGTCTCCAATTTCTGGGACGGGCCAAGGAAATTGCCGGCCTCAAGTTGTTTTTCTGGCTGTCCTTTGGCCAGGGTGCGGCCGGGATCCCGTGTGCGTGTTTAATGTGCCGCATCAAGGAAACTAAACCAAAAAACCCAACGGCAAAAGTTCAAGTGATTTGTTTTAACGCTTCGCCTCAAGGCGATCGGACCGCGCCCAATTCCCCCGTCACAAACCTCAGCTCCTATCCACCCCATTAGCAGGACGGAAAACTGGGTTAACGGTTTCGGTTATGATTGGCCGGTCGTGTTTGCTGTGCGGTTGGGGCCCGTCCCGGGGGACGGGTGATGTGCATTTTTGACGTAATTGCGCATTTAGGGATTTGGTTTTTCCTTTGTTTACTTGCCGTAATGAAAATCGAGCCCATGGCAAACACCGCAAGCAGACCGAAAATGTTGCTAAGTGATCGAAAAACCAATAGCAAAATTAAACCGAAAATCAGAACCATCCGTTGGCCCGGGTTTTATGATCTGAATTTTAATTCCCCAATAGCATTTGCCGGCGATTACTCAGCTGACTGAAAACGCAGCCGAAAACGGGGCTCCCCGGCAACGGCCCTGGCTTTTTTGTCTAACCTCGTGGGTGTCTAGAAGAATTGTTGGTATTCAGCTGGCTGTTTGCTGAAGGCAAACAGAGTGCCGCTGACTAATGCGCCGCAAATTCGCCGACGGGGCGCCGGGAAGCGGCACAAACAACAAAATAATTCGTTTCTTGTATGAGCGGTAAATAATTGAAGGAGCCTTCCCCAGGCAGTCCTGGAATTTCGGCCAGGGCTCGCTGCTTTCCTGCCGCATTGCGTGTTATCCCTAATCATTTAAGTGTTGCTGGTGAATTATGAATGCCCTGCCTGGCCCTCCAGTGCCGCATTGACTGACTAGCGGATGTGCCCCCGGACCCGTAATGTGCTGTGGGCGAGAGAAGAGAAAAAAAACAAAAGTAACCAGAGTTGTGGGGACCCTCGTTGTGATTTATGAGTCGTCGGGATTGAGTGGTGGCATTTTGGGTTTTGTGGGATGTGTGATTAGATTGCCTTCGAAGCAAAAGGGTTCGAGTCGGAGGTCCCAAGGACAAACCTTCAGGGTGTCAAATTGTCAATGAACGAAAGTTTTTTACGGCCGGCGGTTGCAAGTTCGAAAGCTATTCAAACAACACGAACTTGGGTCCTTTTGAGAGGTATTAAAATCTGCGAGCGTAGGGAGGAAAATAGGAAAGTAATATCAATTGAAAAACTTCTTTGAATAAAAGACTTCAACGGTAATTGGGCGCCTCACATTCAAGATCTCTCAATTGATGTTTAAACATATTAAAATGTCTTATTTTAAAAGCATTAAGGGTGAAGAATAGTATAAAAGAAAATTCTCACGAGGTCATCTTGAATTTTGCGCTTGTGAAATTAAAATTCTGACAGTTTTATATTTCCTCGCTTATTCACAAAACACACATACTCATACGTAATTGAATAGAATTGCCAGCTTAAAAATAAATACCAAAAAACAAGTACAAAAAAATATACTTAAAAAGAAACCCTCAACTTTATTTCTCTTTGCAGCTGCGAGCGTCGAGCGGCAGGGCCACGAAAAGAGATTAAAAATGGCAGAGAAGTAGCACAAAGGAGACAATAAAGCAACCACAGAACACACAAAACAAACAACAACAAAGCATACAATAAACTAGAACAACAACAGCAGCCAGAATTACCCAGCCTACTAAACTTTGGAAGTTGCCCAACCGTCCACCGCCAGCCGGAGGAACTACAAAACGTTGGGCGGTTCAAGAGACCGCCGGCCGCCCCCCCAGTCAAGTAGTAAATTCTTTGAAGCCCCAGCAGCCTCAATTGAAACGCCACGGATTGTAGATTAAGAATTTATGACACTACTCGGGCCTAGCGCCCCTGGCATGGCCTTTATGATGAAAAAGAAAAAGTACAAGTTCAATGTGGAAGTGCAGTTGCAGGACTTAGTCGAGGTGGCGCTGGTCAACGAGGTGCTGTTCGCCAAGATTCGTTTGCTGGATGGCGGTTCCTTCCAGGAGTACAGCAGTCGGTGAGTGGATTTAAAAAACTTTCACAGTCAATCAAATATCACTGACGACATCCTTCCAGGGAGGAGGTGCGCAATCATCGAGTGGAGTGGAACCGCAACTTTGAGTTCCCCTGCAAGATGAGCGCGAATGCCTCGACCGGCGTCTTGGATCCCTGCCATTTGCGCATCTCCATACGCAAGGAGATGAAGGGGGGACGCAGTTATTATAAGCTAGGTTTTATTGATCTGAATCTTGCCGAATTCGCCGGCGCCGGGCTCACCTCCCGGCGCTGCCTGCTTGAGGGCTACGACTCGCGGCATCGTTTGGACAATTCAATGCTGAGGGTCAGCATCAAAATGCACATGGTCAGCGGTGATATTCTCTTCAAAGCGTGAGTACACTCGACTTTAATCAGATCTACCAGATTACTCATTTCATTCTTTTCAACAGACCCACGCCTAGTCTGAAGAGCAAGCCGAGCAAACCTTCCACGGATGATCTGGCGAATGCAGCCACTGGCGTGGGCCTGCAGACTCCGACGGCAACTGCCTTGCCGAGCATAGGCAGCGGCAGCGGCGGCACCGCCATACCCCTGGGCGGCAGCGGTGCCACCTTGGGAGGCGTGGCCAGCAACAATGTCGGCTCTGCCGGCACCCGCCCCGTCTCTGCTACAAAAGAGGAGGAATTCGATGCCCAGGCCCTGATATCCGCCATTGTCACGGACTCAGGCCTGTCGGAGTCCTCGGAGTCGGCGGTCACCCTGACCACCGACAATTTGCAGCAGCATGCGGTGGCAGCGGCCTCCAATGCCACCACTCCAGTCACCCAGGCCATGCCTCTGGGCCTGGGCGTTATTGGCAGCAACAATTGTGGCACCACAGGCGGTGGTGTGATTGTCGGCGGCGGCACTGGAGTTGGTGTGGTCAATACAGCCAGCCTCATTGAAATGGGCCATTCCAGAAATTCCAGTAATACTAGTCAAGTAAGTAGATTGTTCTCTATAACAATTACTTTTCTAATGGCTTTCTATGCTCCACATGGCAGATGTCAAAGGGTTCGGGTTATAGCAGTTTTTCGCACAGTCAACATTCGAGGCAAAGTTCTGAGGGCGATTCGGGACACGCTAGGTAAGTGCAAGTTTTGTTTATTGCTTTCCAAATTAGAAACCTTAGTTCGACTAGAAAAAGTGGGAGATTTTCCCTTCTAAATTCTTTATGCTCTTTGCTCGCTGTAACCGCCAATTGTATCTAAATATCTAAAATGCGTTTGGTTCACGCTCCTCAATCACAAACTCTACACTAATTTCCGAGAATTAACCAAACTGATTAAAGTTCTAACCAACAAAACGTGCTAGCTAAACTCAAATAGAGCTAGTCAGATTCTAACCACAAATATTTTCCAACACCTACACAAAATACACTCATTTTGTTTATTACACTTTATATAAAGAAACGTTGCTAAACGTTTAGTACATTTTCTATATATTTTAATTGTTAATTTAGCTTAGATCATTTAAAACCATTTATAATTGTAAGTACAAACTTAAGAATCTTCTATGTACGCTGTAAAGTTGTAGAATTAGCAAATCGTCGACTGGGAATAGGAGATTCGCTGGTTGAGGTGAAATCCACCTGCAAACCGCAGCCACTGCAGTGGCCAGTCAATGCCACAGTGCTTTCTCTTTGGTGCCCCTGGGCAGCCGCAAAATGCATCCCGTTCAATTATGTTATGCAAATTCTTTTCTCACCACAATCACTGATGGCGGATGCTGCCCCTGCCATAGCCACCGTTGCTGCCGTTGACTGAGAGCGTCAGCTGTGAAAACATGCAACAAATTTTCATTGCAAAGTTTAAGGTCAAACTACGGCAAGTGCAAGAGCAGCCCACACATCCCGCACACACACACGGGCACACAGGCACACAGGCACAAGCTTTGGTATCCTTGTTGTTGGTGTGGCCAGACATTCTGGCAAGCAGAGCGCCCTTGGGAGGCGGCTGCGGCGGTGGGCAGCTGGCTAGCTGGCGAGATTGTGGGCTGGCTGTTTGCATTTTGGCTGCAGTTCAAGAAATATGCTATGCTCTGTGTTATTAGTTGCGGGGGCAACTGAACATGCACAATATGAAAATTGTTAGAGCCCCGGGAAGGAGAACGTGCCCCGAAATGACGCTGATGACTTCATCGAATGCCTAGAATGGCGTCATAAGGCTAAAGGTCGCCCCTCTGACATTTCTCGAGCTTCTTTGTCAGAAGTCAATTTATTATGGCATTTTTTTCACAATTTCCCATATAAACTTGGGCAACTAAACTAAAAACCTATGAATTTTTTAGCAGAGAAAATCGGCAGTAAAAACTTTAAACCCTTTTTATGGTTATGCTAAATTTTAAATCCCAAAAGCTCAAATTGTTGTCTTGACTTTTCTCAGGGGAAATTTAAACGCTCAATGCACAAACAAATCGTTCTTTAAATTATAAATTAACCGACCTGAAAGCCTGTCAAAAAACAGAAACTGTCCTGACCCCCTGTAAAAAATAGTGCCGGAAAATTCTCCGGCTTTCTTGCTCCCCAAACTCTCCTCCTTTTTTAATACTTTTTTAATTGTACTAATTCGGGGTATTTGGGTGGCGGTGATGGTGTTTTCCTCGTTCATTGTTATTTATTAGTTCTAATTTTGTGTGTTCTTTTTTTAACGCTGTTTCCGATAGTCTAAGGGATTGGGAGATATTAATTTATGTTTACTTTTGGCTTAATTGCTTAACTTGATTTTTTCTTTCATTTTTTTGCGATTATTTTATGAAATTAATCCGGGTAAATGGCCACAACAACTAACCAAAAATTCGAAAACCAACAAAACCGCATTAACATTTGTAAATCTGACAATCCACCACCTCGTCGCGTCGCCCGACGAACTCTCCCAAAAAAAACCCACAGTCGTTTTAGAAAATCCGTTTCTCTACTCAATAGGCTCAATCAGAGAGCTATAAACGCCATGAAATTGAATATCCCGACGCTGCGATCGCACCACAAGACCACAGCCATGCTGTCCTCCTCCCCGCCCCTGGCCACCCATCAAAGCGGTGGCTCGGCGGTTCAGCACGTCAGCCTCACCACCACCATTGAGTACGTGAGCGAGGAAATGCTCTACCAGACGCCCAATGCCACCATGAGCGCCGGCGAGGACTTCCGCACACCCATGACAGAGATGCCAATGCCGAGCCTGCAGGCGCCCGCCAATGGCGGCGGAGGATTGACTCCCTGCTCCACGTACCGCAGCGCCATGTCAGCGTCGCATGCCACTCAGTATTACGACAGCGGGGAGGCCAGTGATACGGACGAGTACGAGGACTCGGGGGACAATGACTCAGGGCTGGAGGAGAATTTCCATACGCCGCGTGTTACCAAAATAAAGTCCATGGAGAATCTCTCCATACTCGAAATGGAGTTCCACAAGGCTTCGCTGGAATTGGACCGCAACTCACCGCGTCGCCTCAAAATGCTGGAGGAACACGCCCAGATCCCCAAGATGAAGTCCCTGAACAACCTTTGCTCTGACGACTACTCCGAGCAGGAGGTGCGCGAGGAGTTCAGCCGCATACGCGAGCAGTCCCTGGAGGACCGAGTCCGCCACCACCACGGCCCTGGACTGGGCGGTTACGGCCGCAAAAACTCCATTGCCTCGAACAGCTCGTCGGGCAAACTGTTCCTCAAGCACAACACCAAAGTGGGCATGGCCAAGTTCATTGGCAATGACAACGACAGCCCGCAGACGCCGCACTACCCAATGCAGAAGATGCGGTCGATGGGCACGATTCCCGATGTGGTGAGCGAGCGGGTGGAAGCCGATCCTTTCCTCACACCGACAACGGAGCGCAAGCCGAGCTTTCCGCGGCTTATACAGTCGGCCGAGAAGCCGCATTCGACCTCCAGCTATGTAAATCGCCTATTGACCTACGACCAGGTGGACTCGCCGCCGTCCCACATGTCCCACAACGATGTGCACTTGTATGCGGCGGCCGTGGAGCCGATTACCTCGTCGGTGTCCTTCATGTCTCGCACGCCCTTTGAAAGGGCCTACAGACGTTGCATGCTGCAGAACTCCACCCCGCTGCGCGAGGGTGAAGGGCCCAGCCATCATGGCACCACCCTGGCCACCCAGGAGGCCTACATCGTGCGGCCACATTCCACGAATGCTGCCTACGAGCTTATGAGGTGCGTCGCGTTTTACTTTCCATTTTTGATTTTGTGTTTGTGTTATTTTCCTTTCATTTGTTTCGTTGCGTTGCGTTACGTTCCGTTCTGTCTTGGCCTTCTAACCGAAAACGCTTTTAGCCGAGTTCAATTAGCGAGCGTTTGCCGTTATCATTACCGTTGTGTTTACCGTTCGAGTTCCTGAACTTTACAGCTGCCATCCATCGTCCTTGTCGCGTCATCTCGTCGTTTTTCCCATAATGAATTCCCTAACTCACTAATCTTAACCCGGTTTGGTTAACTGCGGGTTCTTTAGTTGGTTCTGGGCTGGGGTAGTCTGAGTCTTACCACAGGTGAATGGACATCTTTCCCCACACTTTGTCCCCCGCCTTTAAGCGTGTTTATTATCCGCTTTCACATGCCAACGGCATTTAATCCAATTTGAAATCAACACAATGTGAATCTGGGGCAAGGATATAGAAGAGCTTTGCTGTTGCCCTGTGGGCTGACCTTCGTGTTTGTTTTGCTGGCAAATCTTATAAATTTTGCATTTACCGTTGCCCCCTGGCCAGTTGGCCAGCTTAAAATGCTGGGCGGCCACTGTTGGCTGAGGTTAAAGCCGCTCGTCGCCAAGCAAATTTGAAATTCAATTTGGAGACGCAAATAAATTTCCATAGTCCACAAAGTTGGCTACCACAACTTTACCGTTTGTCTGCAAAGTACAGTCGCGCATTTAAGCAACTTTCATAATTGTTTAACAGAGAATGGATGTAAAAGAATTTGGGCTTGGGTTGATCTAAATTTTATTTCGTTTATTATTTTATAAGTGGAAACCTTTAAGTTCTTTTTACAACAACACACACATAAACACACAAAATACTCCCCCAATTCGTCCCTTGGAAAAGTCAGTAAAGCTTTAATATCTTAGAAGTAATGAGCTGCCAGCGAGAAGGCTGCCTATAAATTATTTTGATTTTGCATTTAAGTACTCATAAGTCTTCTTAGTAGACCGATAACCGATTACTCATTCGGTTCTTGATTGTGAATATTTTGCAATTTGTTGCCTGCTTCTTATCTTTGGACTGTGCGGTTCGCGTTGGCCCCTCCAGAAGCTTCAGCGGCGTGCCGCGCCGCCTCTTCGACGCCACCAACAATCCCGCCGGCAACGGAATCCCCAGCACCAGCAACACCAACAACCGTCAGCCCCAAACCCAGCAAGCCACATCCACCTCCTCGGCTGGCTTTTTGGTCGGATCCAGCTCCCCATGCGGCACCCTGGCCAGCATCCATTCAACCCACTCGGCCTCGTCCTCCAACGGCAGCAACAGCAGCAGCAGCGGCGCCGCCATCACCTTTCAGTGTCACTCCGGAGCGGACACCGTAGACGCCCCCACGTATCCGCAGCAGCAACAAACGTTAGTTGGTTCCCCCGGCATCGGCAATGGCAACAGCCCACGTGTGGGCACTGGAGACACCCTGAGCTCGCTGGCCGCCAGTCCCACGGATGCGTGCAGCATTCGTTCGAATCCATCGGCCGCCTCCCTGCTGCTGAGCACCTCCGCGGCCGCTGCCGAGGCGTCTGCCCTGACCTCGGCCACCACGATGTCCGTGTCGGGGGCGACTCTCTCGCCGCTGGCCACCACGCAGATCATACGGCGACCCAGCATTACCCTGATGTGCGTGGCATGCGTTTAACTTCCTTTCCTCTTTATCTGACGCCTGTCTGAATGTCCTGCGTAGTTTTGGCCACACTCACCAAACTCACTTGATTCCGTATTTCGAGTGGTTAGCACTCGAAAGTTTATAATGATTTTGTTTTTTTTTTATAGATTCTTCAACCTTTCGAATTTAGAGCACGCAGTTGATTCTGAGATGCAATTTGAAGGATATTATTTTTTTATAAGCTTATTCGTTGTCCGTTTTATTTGCTGTCGTAAAATTTAAGTTGTGTTTATTATTTTAGAGTCCTTGTTCGGCCGAGTCGACTTACTTGATTTTGTATTGTTACTTTTAAGTTTATTGATATGTCGGTCGTTCGTTTTATGGCCCCACACACACCACCCACACCCGCCCACCAACTAGCGAACGTTGATTTTTGTATGTGAATATTTCGCTTGGTTTATTTTCCCCTTATGATTTGCCTTGTTTCGTTTGTGATTTTGTGTTTTTATTGTTGTAATTACACTCCCGCCCCAGAGCCGCGGAGCTGCCCCTAATACCTGGCCATCTAATAGAGCTAACCCCACACACTGACCCCATTAGCACCCGGGCACCCCCACCAGCACCCACCAAACCTCCGGCGAGCACAAAGAAAAAACACAAACAGTTCTACGTTTCTTTGCAAGGGATCGTGTCAAACTGACGATGCTAATATTTTATTTGTTTTATTTTTCCCGCAGGAATCCCAGTTCCGGTTCGTTAGTTATAAGTGAAACAGGATCTCTTGATCGCACGAAAACCAGCGGCGAGAAACGCAAGAAGGGGGCGCTGGATGATGGGCCCCGCGTTTCGGATGTCGTCGAGGAGACTCGTGTCAATCCAAACTCGTTAATCGATGAGATTTTAAAGGATACCAAACTGGATCAATTAGAGGAATCGGCGGAGAGTAAGTCGTCCACCCAAAACCCTTAAAAACTCTATTAACTTTTTTTCTTTCTGTCGCAGCTTCCGGCCTTCAATTGTACATAGCCAGGGACGGGACCGCCTCGCTGGGCGGCCACGAGGTCAAGTCGAGTGTTCGGGCAGGCGCCTTGAAGCAGGTGGTCATGCAGGATCGGAGATAGTAGCGCTCCTCCGACCCCCGCCCCTACCGAATGTCCGCCAAACACTCTCCCTCCCACAAAACAAAAACAAAACCAACAACCAACAAATTCGTGGCAAGCATAAAGTGAATACCCTAGGCTAAACTTAAGTTCAAGCGTTTAAATATTAATGAAACCCCCGCAAGCTGTATGTATGTATGTAGGTATACTTATGTATTAGTGTCGAGTCGACCCGACCCAACCAACTATTTACTGTAACTGTACTACGATTGTGTGAACTTTGAGTGTAACTGTGAACCGTGGGGCTGATCGGACCGGACCGGCCGTCGATGATCCCAAGATTTTACATTTGTGACAAATTGGCGGATTGTTTGGGGCGGCGGCTGTTCAGTGTGCCATCGTCAGGACAACTGCTTGTGAACGTTGTAAATTACCTACAAATTAAATTGAAAAATGCTTGCGGTAGGCGAAAATAATGTAGAAGTCTCTGAAAAGAAATGATTAAGTTTTCCGCCAGTCGACTGCTTCTGAGTTTGTTTTCCATTTTTCCATTCTATTTCTTTCCGACTACATATTCCAATTTATAGCTTCCAACAATCTCAAGCATTGCGTCGGTCAATCAGTCGCTGGCAGAAGAGAAAGAAAGCCCGAGAATAGAACTCTAATGACCGTTGGCAGCTCTACTTTTCCCACCCACAAAGCTCCTCTTAGATTCTCAATATAACTTCCTTGTTAGAATTTTCTTCCCTTACAAGTCTCTCGGGCTTCTTTCTCAGCTTATCTGGCGGCTGTTTGAGCGACCACAGAACACCCACAGGCAACTCGAGCAAGTCCAGTGAACATCAATCCATAAATGCATAACAATTAAATAGCAAATGTATTAAAATCTATATAATGATATAATGTATCCCTTATGTGTATGAGAATAGCTTTAAAGTCCGCACTTCTTTTCAATCGATTGCTAATTGCATTTTGCGTTCCCTTGAGGGATTCGATCATCCAGTTGTTCGCGCCAGACTCACGCAACATTGTACGATAGATTGCTATATATAATTAATTATATATATTTTTTTTACACAAGCCAACGAGAGAAGACGAATGTGAGGATACAATTACAACAATTTAGCTTGTAGTTAGCATTTTAAATTGTGAAATTATGTGTATGAATTGTACAAGCACAGCGGCCACCAAACCCATTCGCATTCGTAAATCGATTTTGTAAATTGTCGAAGGCAGGCTCCCCAAATCAATTCTATTTTGTGTATATTCTTTCCTTTTTGTATAACGAGAACCCCAAGAAGCAGGCGAAAGATTTCCAAAGCGAATGGCTACCCGGATCGATCTCGCGGAACTGGCTGGCAGTGATAATTCACCTTTAATCGAAGCTATAAAAAACGTTTACTGCAAGCCGTTAATACCAACTAAGCCGGTCGAATGTCCGCAGATAAACCAAACCGATTCCCACCACTCAAAACTGATAGCCAACTGATTGGAGAGCGATCGCTACCAGCCGCTTCCCTTTGGTCGATTCGAGGCGGACCGGCGGCATGTGTGAGAAACCATTACCAATAAATTAAAAGATACAAAACCATCCGAGGATTTATTGGCGGCCCCTCAATACAGCTTGTGGCTAACGAATTTTAGGAAGGTGCCGCCATCAGCCGCCAGCACGAAGGTCTTCGGATCGAACCGCATCTCCGGCAGCGTGCGATCGCACACCTCGACGCGGTAGTTCTTCAGGATGTGCAGCAGACCCACCTTAATCTCCAGCAGGCCGAGCAGAGTGCCCACGCAGCCCCGAGGACCTGCACCAAAAGGCAAATAGCTCATGGGCGTGTGCTGGGCCCGCTGCTCGGCGGAGAAGCGCTCGGGCTTGAAGCTATTGGGCTCCGGCCAAAACTAAAGGAAAGCAGAACATGAAATCAACAGCAAGGACAGCAATATGACCAACTCACCTGGGCATCTCGGTGCAGTCCCAGGACGGAGATGTAAACTGGAGTTCCCGGCCTCAGCGTGGCCTCTCCCCAAGGCCTCAAATCGTAGGGGGAATTGCAGCAGCGATCTAGGAAGGCCGTCGGCGGATACAAACGCAGCACCTCGTCCACCACCTGCCGCAGGTAAGGCAAACTGCTGATTGTTTCATAACTCAACTGTCCTTCCGTTTTCAGAGCTTCAGCCAGTTCCTCCCGCAGCTGGGCCTGTATTCCCGGATGCTTGGCCAGCTCGTACAGGGCGAAGGTAATCGTCGAGGACGAAGTATCGAAGCCAGCCAGCAGCAGGAAGGCAGCCTGGGCCACAAAGAAGTCTGGTCGGTGGACCACACTCTCCGGTGGGTGAGTCTGCCGCAGATGCAAAAAGATGTCGATCAGGTCGTTTCGCTGGACGCCGCTCTTGGCCCGCTGCTCCATAATAAAGTCCAGGGACTTGCGCATGAACCGTTCGTATTCCGGGGAATACAAATGCGTGCGCATTTGGCGCGAGAAGCGCGGGAAGAAGAACATCGTAAACAAATGGACAATCCGCTTGGGGCGCGGCTCGTTCACCTCCACGCACATCTGCCGGAACTCGGCCTCCGGATTCTGCAGGCTGTGGGCCTCAATGCCAAAAGCCAGCGAGGAGATGATGTCTGTAGTGAAAAGCGCGCAGAGCTCTTTGACCTCCAGGACCTGGCTGGCAGCTCCTTCTAATCGCCGGTCCATGTGCTCCTCTAACTGGAATCCCACCTGCTGCAGCAGTCCGTACATTTGACGCACCTTTCCCGCCGCAAAGAACGGAGCAAAGATCTTGTGGGTGCCGCGCCAGAACTCGTACTTCGAGAAGAACAGATTCTGAGAGCCCATGGTGTCGCCCACAGGGTCGGTGGTCTCGAAGCGGCTGGAAAACTGGCTAAAGTCCTCCACCATGATCCTCTTAATCAACGCAGGATCCCGTAGAAGGAGAGCGTGATTGTGCAACACATGGATTCCTACGTAGGCGTGTCCATTCGCATGCGGCGACTCGTAAAGCTCCCGGAATTGATCGCCAAAACAGCAACGATAGCGCAACAACCGCCACACGTTACCCACGAAGGGCGTGGCCGGTATATAGGCCACTTTGAGGCGCTGCCAATGGGCGTAATGGTGGCGCTGCCACAGCCAAATCACCAGAAAGACAGCCAATGCACCGCCAATCCACACAGCCAGCGTATGCAAAGCCACAAAGGCCCCTGCAGTCGTGACGATCAACGCGATTAAGCCCATAAATATAATCATTCTTTCTATACTCGACGCTCCGAAAGTCGACACTTAACTGATCAGATCTTCCGGCGCAGCGAAAGCTTTCAATTGCAATTATCAGCGCGAGCGCAACGAAAGCTTTCCTATCTCGCGAGCCTCTCAAAAAATATTAAAAAATTGCAACAAAGCATAGATTAAATTAAATACTCTACCATACACGTCCCTGTATATTTTTTTCAGGTTCTATTAAGAATAAAGATACTTTATAAGAAAAGTTATTAATGGAATTTTATTCGAATGGAAATATAAAGTGGCGCTGTGTGATAGGCTACACTTTTTTCACAATATTAAAAATTTGCCCCTGTGTGATAGGCAACACAATTT
>JBAMCP010000915.1:0-18053 GCA_037075105.1 Lissocephala sabroskyi
CCGAGCGACAGGGTGCGCGTCCAGACTCAGCTCCCCCGGTTGTGCGAGTGAACGTAACGCGGCGTATACGCTATTTGCAATTCAAGAGGCTAGAAAGGATACAAAGTGGCAGCCAAAGTGACACACGCCCACTCTCAGTTCCAGCGACTTATGAATCCTACCAGTCAAAGTTTAAGAAAAGAATAAGTGAAGTGTGAATTGTTAAACAAGTTCAACGAGGATATACGGAAATCCTATCAACGGAAACTATTTGAATAAACGGGTAAGCCAAGTGGAGAATGCCAAGCCTACACAGTTTCCTTAAGACCAAAACAGACCCATCAAAGTGCTTTGATTCTAAGGAAAATGGTATAAGGAACCAAGCATAAATAGTTTGATTTGTGGCTAACCAGAATTTATATTCGAAAGGGTGCGCTTTTAAAAATCCAAGGCTCCAATTCCAGGGCATATTTGTAGTAATTTTGGAGCTTAAAATATTGCTCAACCACGGAATAAATTGTGGAGCTATTGAAAAGAAAAAGAATTGAAGATATTTTAGGCTATATAAATGTTTAAACTCGCTTTTTGATTGTCAGCCAATCCTTTTAAAGATTTGTTTATTGTCTGCAAGTTTCCAAATCTTTATAGATCCCAATAAATTTTATTTTAGGGTTGTGACTTATATATTTTGTTCACTTTTCTTTCTACTTTTCCCAAATAATATGAAGTGTTCGTTAAATACAAAAAGGAAGTAAAAATTTAATTGTTTCATCGGACTTTCAATTATTCTTTAAAAGAATTAAAACACTTCCAAATTCTCGCCTCGAAAGAAGTTTAAAACACTTCGATTTGACCAATTGAACTGTTGACTTTTAGCTCTGTTTTTCCCTTCCCTGAAAATGCATTCAATTGCATTTAGAAATTATATAAAATTGTTCTAAAAAGTCTTCCGTAAATCAACCCAGGAGAGACCTAAATAGAAAGCATCCCAGATATATTTGCCGATTGAAAGAAAAGAGGATTTAACTTGTCATTTTTGCTTTCGCTTTAGGTATTCAAAATCGGGCGTAAAATTGAGCAAATTAGCCAAAAAATTTACTAATTGAATTGCTCGTTTTTATGGTTTTCAAAGGCCAATCAATTGTGGGCTTAATTGGCCCGCAAGTGCGTTTTAAAATCAGCTCAGCGCCTAAACGGTCGGGCTTAATTCAAACCCGATAGAAACTGGCCAATGAATCGCCCCGGCCAGCGTTTGAATGCATTTATGAATACGCCTTTGAGTTGCCTCATGAATGAACTGATAAGCGCTTATTGAGAGGGGCCTCCCAAATGGCTTAATCAATTTGTTTGGCCATAATTTGCCGCTGCTTTCTCAAAAATGGAATCATTAGGCTGTCGGCGACCCCCAAATTCGCTTATCATTTACAAATCAACGATCACAATTCTTCCACCGGCTGGCCAGACGGTCGGTCCAGACGGCCGACGCTGTCGGCTTCTTAATGAACGACAATGTAACGGTCTTAATATTCATTCAATATAGACTTTTTGATTTTTCACCGGGCTGCCGCTTTATCTTCATTATGAATGGGCCAACAAACGGAAATTCGTTTAATTTCTGCCGCAATGCTGACGGTGACGGCCGACGGACGGGCTGCTGTAAAATCTTCGATTCCGATCACAAAATTTGCAATTCAAAGTTCGCCAAACGCAAAAGACCATTGAATTCGTAGAGCTTCCGTGGCCGGGGCAGTAAAGCGGATTTCGAACTCGAATAATTCAAAATGAGAGAAATAAAACATAAAATTTTTGCTCATTTCACTGAATGGGACATTTGATTTTCCCACGAAACAACCGACCAAAACTTCCCCCCGCCCGAAATCACAAAAAATTATATGCTAATTAATGCGACTTGATTCTCTGGCGCGGCAGCCGGTGCGTCGGCCATTATGGCCCATTGATTTCCAACAAGCCCCGAACGACAACTTACTTAAGCGTGGCCAATGGACCCAGGCCCCCTCCCCCTCTTCGAATTTGGTTATTGATTTCAGCAGAGTTTTGTTTCTGGTCCGGAGCCCCCCGCCGATGCTGGTGACGGCGTCGGCTTCTGTGTCCAAGCCGCCGATGATGGTGATGACTCTGTTTTGAGGCGCGGGCTTGGTCCAGAAAGTTGCCCCGGCCGGGCCACAGAAATAGAAACATCGGGCTAATCAAATTCAAATAGCCAAGCGTACGTTTTATTATAATTTGTTATTTTAATTAGCGGCTGTTAATGCTCGCGAGCGCCGCGGCGGCTGCTAATGCGTTTTGGCCATCGCCAGAAAAAAGCAGAAACAGAAACAGAAGCTCCATCGAAACTGTCGGTTCCACTTTCGGTAATCGCTGTCGCACAGCCCGCATTTAAATTATTGAATGTTTAGCTAATTTCCATCGCTTTTTATGTGAGCCCGCGGTTCCGCTGACAAGAAGACCGCGGGCCCAGCTCCCCTGAGCCGGTGGCTGAGAGCCGCGCACGTGTAGGCAGCCTCATAGCCGGCAATCACGCCATTCGCCATATCCTTGGGCCGGTTAACCCTTTTGTTTATGGGGGCAATCGAGCTGTTTTGTAATTGACCTCGAAACTGTCGCTTAACCCTTTCCGTTGGCTGGGCCAATGAATCCTTATCGGGGACTCATTTGGCCGGCTTGGGGTACATTATTTTTATGGTTTTAACGGCTGCCACGAGCTGGACGTTTGGACAACTTAATTTTCAAAGGGACAGACGGACGGACGGACGGATGGTTGGGCAGGCTTGCGTGTTTTACGAGCTGAAAAAAAATCTCCCAGAGCCAAAACAAGGATATGGACTGAGTGCGTTCTAACGGCAATTAAATCAAATGTGAATTCCATATTAACTCTGTCGAGTGGCCCTTTTTTTCGGGGGTTCTTCTGATTTATACGCGCTGGGATCCTTGCTTGTGGGCCGCGTTTTCATGGCTCTGACAGGCGACTCACCGGCGACAAGCGCAGCGCTTAGCACTTGAAAGGAGTTGGGCCGCCGCGGTCGCTGGGTCCCATTCATTCTAATGACAGGAAGCGGAAACCGCCAGCCCGCTTGACCGCTTGTTAAAAGCCACCGACTCTCCGGCATTTGCATAATTTTGGTGGCTTTTTAACGAAATGAGCAATTGGCCAAATTCACTTAATTGCCCGGCCAGCGAACCACCAAAGCCCAAGCCCACCGAAGTCAGTCTATCGCGCTTTTCATTTGCATATTTTCCGAAAAGGACATGCAACCAGCCCAGCGCTCCGCTGGCCTGGCCTCTGGTGGGCGGTTCACGCTGAGCGCACGCTGGCTGATAAGCGGCCAGCAGCGCCAGCTAATTTGAGATACCAAAACGACCCACTGCACATTAAAAACCAAAACCGAACAGCAACAACAACAACAGCAACAACTATACAGCCCACGACCAACACAAATCTTGGCCGGTCGGTAGTTTTATAAAATAATTAAGTTTTATGTATTTTCCTTACTAGTTTTTCCTCCGTTCTGGAGTCGGAGTTGCCCTCACCGTCACCGTCACCGTCAGCGTTCGTGGAAGCCGTAAAAGCAGCAAGATCTCCCCGCCGGAGTTTCATCCATCAGCGGCGACGACGCCAAGCGATCGGTCGGGCCGTCGGTTAGTTGGTTGGTGGTTTTTATGATCGTCTTGCTTAAAATTTGATTGAAATTCGACGATTAACTTAAACCCAAACAAATACCAACAAAACTGTACGCTCTCTCGATTGAATTGTTGTTACCAGCAGCAACAACAACAACGACAAAACTACGGATACAATTTCAACTATGCCCCACACAGGTGAGTGATTGTTGGCCTGCCCGCCCGTCTATCGGTTTCGGATTCCTAATGAATTCGTTGCTGCCATAAAAGTGGAACGATTGAAATGAAAGTGCCTGAGATTCGATCAGCCCCCTAAATACCCCAAATACTTCGAATACCCCAAAAAAAAAAAAACTCAGGGTTGCCTCGACAGACCTCAGCGACCGAACGGCCATAAAATTCGCACTTCATTAATTGCAAAAAGCCAGCTCAAGTCGAGGGTTAAAAGCTGCCCGGTCCGGTCCGGTCTGGTCCGCTGGGGAACAGTTACGGTTATGGTTATTAGTTTTATGATCCCAACGGCTCTGGACTAATCCCATTCCCTCGTCTTTCCTTGTTCCCCCCGCAGGTCAAGCAGGTGTCAACCAGCTGGGCGGAGTCTTTGTGAACGGACGCCCGTTGCCGGACTGCGTGCGCCGTCGGATCGTCGACTTGGCTCTCTGCGGTGTACGGCCCTGTGATATCTCCCGCCAGTTGCTGGTCTCCCATGGTAAGCGCTCTAAAGCCCACTCAAGGTCTCTGTTTAATTTGTTTTTGATTGGCAGGCTGCGTGTCCAAGATCCTTACCCGATTCTACGAGACAGGCTCCATACGCCCGGGATCCATAGGCGGCAGCAAGACGAAGGTGAGTCTGCCCCCGCGGGCCGTGAAATCAATAAACGATTATATAAAAATCAGACGCCCAGCAGTAAATCCATAAACTATCCGCCAGATAAGGCCGTCCATGTAACTACCAGATAGTTAACATATTCGGCGACAGTCCCCGTGGGCGGGCGTGGGTGGAGCGCAACAAATCAATCTCATTTGCAACTGATAAGAGCAGCACGCCCGGATCGACACCGAGAGTGTCCGGGGCACCTGTCAGCGGTCGCACGCTCTCAATCAGTTCAGTTTGTCGGGGCTGCCGGGCCCCAAAGACGCTTCACGGCCCGGGACACCAATCGCAGTGACGTGGGTCGTCGAATCACAGTGATCACCTGGCTGGGGCTGCGTGATATTTACCGACGGCTCTGAACATCTAATTACCGGTAGCTGCTGCCGGGGGTGCCGGGCACATCGGGTGATTCAATAACCTGCCAGCCTGGGCACCGTTCAGGGTGAACAAAACGCGCATTTAACACCTACAATGGGTCAATAAAGAAGGGCAGGCAGGCGTCCAGTGGGCGGAAGGGACAGACGGCGGGTGGGTTGGTTGGTTTGCCTGGCAAAGCAAAGCGCGCGCGTGTAGATGGCTGATAAGATCTCACGTGTAAATTGAGGGCTCCCCCTGCGGGGGCAACATATTTATGAATTTTTAATGAATTGCTGCGTCACACGTGAGGGGCACCAGGGGGCTGGCCGCTGTCCTGGTTTTCCGGGACCTGCAATTTGCCACTGGAAATTAACATATGCAAAAAGTCAACGATGCAAATCTCATGACATGACACAAAATCGCCAAGGGGAAAAATTTGGCGCCGCCGCCCCAGGCCGTTGCCCGACTCCACTAAATTTCACGGCAATTAAAACCCCTTCCCCTCTCTCCTGCTCTCTTCCAGCAAGTGGCCACGCCCACGGTGGTCAAGAAGATCATCCGCCTCAAGGAGGAGAACAGCGGCATGTTCGCCTGGGAAATCCGAGAGCAGCTCCAGCAGCAGCGCGTCTGCGACCCCAGCTCCGTGCCCTCGATCAGCTCCATCAACCGCATCCTGCGCAACAGCGGCCTCTGGACCGATGAGATGACCTCCAGCCAGCAGAACGCTGCCGCCGCAGCAGCCGCGGCCGCAGCAGCCGCCGCCCAGGCCGGCTACCCTTCCCAGTTGTATCCCTCGGCCAGCAACCTCTCGCCAACGGCAGGCGAGCGTGGCGCTGGCCCCTCAGCAGCCCGCGGCACTCCCCTGCCTGCCACAGCCGCCGCAGCCTCCGCTTCCGCTCCCCTGCAGCCTCGCTACGGCAAAAGCCCGCTGCCCCTGCCGCATGCCGCCGATCTTCCCATCAAGCCCGCGCCCAAACATGCCCCCAGCCATGCCCACGGCGCCTCGCTGGCCCAGCTGAGTGCCAGCGTGTCGAGCGCGGTGTCCAACCAGCTGGGCGGCCTGGATCTCAGCTACTCGGCCCTGCACAAGCACTGGCTGTGGAACCCCTCGCTGCTGTACTACACACAGGCCCACATGCAGGCGGCGGCGGTTTCGGGCCAGCAGTTCCTGCCGTACGGGGCCAGCCCGGCCCATTGTGGGCCTGCGAGTGCAGCGGCCGGCGGGGCTGGCGGCTATTTGCCGCATAGTGCGGCTGCCATGGCGGCGGCTGCGGCTGCCGCTGGGAGTGTGATGGGCGGTTTTACCAAATCGGAGAGCTCGATTGATCTGACCACGCCCGGGGCGGCCGGGGATGCGTTGAGCGACTGCGATTCGGGGAAATCCTCGCCGGCGGCTTTGTCCGTGAGCTCGGCCGCCACGGGCAACTCCTCGCTGACCAACAGCCGCAAACGGAATCCCTACTCGATCGAGGAGCTGCTGAAGAAGCCGGAGAAGCGGCTGCGGTTGAGCGCGGAGCCGCAAATGCCGGCGGCCACTGCGGCCAAGGCCATTGAGGGCCTGGAGTGCATCAGCTCGAGTTCCTGTGAGAGCAGCAGCAGCAGCAGCCATGCCAGCTCCGAGGAGCCGCCGCTGCCAGTCCGGGAGGAGAGTGAAGTGAGCGCCGCTGCTGCTGATGACGACTGCAGCGTCGAGGTGGTGAACTAAAAGGCCAGGCGGGGATTTTAGCCCAGTGTGTAAATATTTCAATGTTGTCTTTCGTCCTTAGTGTAGAGCACTTTGCATTTGACTATTTAAATAAACGATTTGAAGCAAAGATTTGAGCTGGCAGGGAGGACGGCGGCCACAGCTGGTGGAGTGCTGGTGGTCTGGGATTGCGCGGCATCTCGGCCGCTTTAATTAACTTGCGGGCCAATGAAGTGTCAACAAGTTGCCAACAAGCGGCGGGCAGCAATGGCAGGCCTGACGTTCCACCGGGCAAGTGAAAAATTACAGGATGTCTGACACGACCATAACTATCGATCGCCCGCGGCGACGCTCACCAACTCCAAGTTAAGCGAGGCGACAATGGCATCGCGTGGCACTGTGAGTGGAATTCATAAGCAGCCAGCCAGCCAGCCAGCCATCAGCAGCAGGAGCAACTCCATGGGACTTCACACTGTGACTGGAAGGTGTGAAGTCCGCATTTGGTGCGGCGGCGTGCAGGCAGTTCGGACTTTCCCAGGCTACCGCGAGAGCTGCTGGCCTTTCTTGGCTGAGACTTCTACTCTGAATATTCCAACAATAAATCAGCAGCGACGGCCAATTGGGAGGGCCTGGCCTAAAAATAATTGCCGGCCCGGCCGTTTGCCAGGCTCAAATTATGCAGGCCGCGCAGCATTAGGACGACCCCAAAAAAGGCAGCCATCGCTGCAGGATTCGCCGCGCCTTGCAGTTCATAAAGCATCGCAGGCGAGGGTGCTGCTGGGTGGAGGCTGCGATTGGAATGCAACGACCGGCTGAGGACGGCCGCCTTGTTGTCATTGAGGTCGCTCCGGTTCGCCTGATCAGGGACGCTGCGGAATGCCTCATGTTGCAGGCCATGACTGACAGGCGGGCAGCAAAAAGCCGGCCGAGATTGCAGCGCTGGCCACGCCGGGCGCGCATATCGATTGCCAGCGATCGCAATCGGCTGCGACTCAGGCGACACTTTTAGGCCAGACCAAATCCAAAACCGATCCCGGCCGGCACAACAGAATATTTTTATACGGTCGCGCTCGAAATATCAATGAGCCGGCCAGCGGACAGATCGTCGGGCTGACTGGGCTGAGGTGTTTTTTCTCCGGCGCTGCTTGCAACGCCTCGACGATGGCCTCCCGGACCCGGGCAAAAACGCTAGCTGAGCATTTGGATTTCGCGCTCGTTTCGCGTTTTTGCTGCTCCAGGCGACGGCAGCAGTCTTTCGGCCGGGAGCATGACAAGAGCCACCGCAGCCAGCAACCAGCAGCCAACGATCTGATCGATCCATCGATCCATCCACTCAGCCGTCCATTTGGGACCTGCAACCTCGGATTGTTGCAATGTTTCGTCGCGCTGTTTGCGTTTGATTTGTGTTCCTCTGTCGATTGTTGTTGTAATTTTTTGTTTGTTGGCCTTTTTGTGGTTTTTTTGTGGATTCGTTTTGGAATCTTAAGAGCAATGCAGCTCGGTCCGCTGCTCGCGTTTCGGCATAAATCAAAATCCTTTCGTCATGTGATTCGCATTTTGAGGCATTTCTGGCAGTGTAACCCGCGTTATACTCTTTTTATTCTTTTCAGGACAAAGGTTTGGGGCTGTCTGTGAGGTGAGTCGTGAGATGATTTGGAGTAGGAATAGAAAGTGGAATATGAGAGTAAATAATTTTTTAAAAGCAAACGAAATTAGGAAATCAAACTCCGAATGAACCTACACTCGTTTTTGGCTTTTGAATGCGATTCTTAAATTAAATTTATAATATTTATTACCATTTATTTTTGCCATACTTAAATATATTTAAATCTCATTGAATTTTTAATCGTATCTTTAATTACTAAATGTTCATTTATAAATTAGAACTCTCCAATATATTGGAGTGAGGGAAAGATCAAATTACAGTGAAAATGAGTTGAAAAAGTGCCAAGAATTTCAAGGACTACAAAATAAAATTAAAATTTTATGTAGTTTTTGATATTGCGAAGCTAACGAGGAACAATTTTTGAGGCTTCTTTAAACAATTATGGCAAAGTCTTGCTAAGCTTAAAGTATCCATATTTGGCTGTAAAAGAAGTCGAATTAAATAAATAAAATTAAGTCAGTTAGGAGACTCGTTAGGACCGAGTAAAGTCCAAACAAACTCTGTGAATAAAACAGCAAACATTATATTTCAATTTTGAATATTTTCTTAGACCTTTTCTCGACATTTCGGATTAATGCATTTATTTTCATATAGAGCCCATTCTCCCTTTTTATCTCTAAAACCCTCAGATAATTCTTAACTTAATAAAAAGGGCATCCGCCTTTCGGTTGATGGAAGGACTTGCTCCGTTTTTTGTTAAGCTCTTCTTTTTGTGCGGTTGCGCCTCCGTCAGCGGCTTCACGACAGATATTATGGCAGAAAATTTATTTTATGGCGGTAATGGTGTTATGTTTTACGCGATTAGCAGGACCAAATGTTTGACATTGCGGGCCAATGGCAGAGAATCCCAGGCATAGCCGAGCAACGAAGAGAAATCAGAGCAGCCAGAAATGGAGGAGCTGACGGGCCAACCATAAATTCCATTCAATTAAAAAGCTAAACTGTCGCAAAGCCATAGGGTTCACCGGCCAACTAGAAGCAATTTAGGCCAGGCCAAGACCGCTGCTTCCGCTTTCTAAGATTGCGGCAGAGACAACAAAAAACCCCCGGGGGCTTGACATTTTGGGTTTCTCTGATTATGACGGCACTGCGCCGGGTCCTCGAATGCCACGTTGGGTTTTTAATGCCTGCCCTCGGCTTGTTAAATGAAGCAATTTTTTATGGTTAATTTCTTAAAGGTGCACTTTAATGTAGAGAGACCGGCACCGGCAGCGAGCGGCAAGATGCCGGGCAAGCTGAGGCGTGTGCTTTGGTAGGTGATCCAAAGTTGTCAACGCATTGCGAGATTGATTTCTCTGTTGGCCGGCCAGCCTCGTCAGGGTCGGGTTAATTGGCCGGCCTACAGCGAGCGGCGGCTGCGGCGACCACAGAAGCAGTTATGTTCTCATTTAGAACGCCCGACAACAGGTTGGTGGAGGTAACTAATAAAAATTAAAATGTTTTCAACCAAATCGTCGCATTCGGACCCAACGACCCCGGCCGGCCGCCTTTAAAATCATTAAATGTGACTCCGAACGCGTTTGGGAATCGATGAGGCGGCGACTTGGCCCGTCCGCCTTTCCTTTGCACAGTAGCAGCCCGGACGGTTTGCTCTGCTTTCTCAGCTCCCTGTGACATTTACATAATTAGTGTTTATTGTTGATGGAGCAGCGGTAGATTGAACCGATCGCTCCCACGAACCCACAAGCTGCCGGCGGAAATGACCCCTGTGAATTTCGTCGCTTGGATCTTGCGAAAAATCGAAAATGAAAATCTAAATCGAACTTGGTTTTGAAGTCGACGACCGGCGACCCGTTCCAATCATTGTTGGCCCGATCGGTAGGCGACTCTGCGGCCATAAAATTGAGTTAACTGCTTACAGGAGCCGGCTCACGTCATCCAACTGGCCAGGAATGCCAGCCCGGACAGGCTATCTGCCGGCCAGCATCTTGAGTGGCAGGCGCTCGGCAGGCAAATCAAGTCGAATTCTCGGCTGTGGCTGGGCCTAATCATGGTCGTGTTAGCCCGGCTTTCAGCCCAGTTAATTGGGATTTTGTGTGCGCATCGAACCCACCCGGAGAGCCAAAGGAGGCCCATAAAATCACAGGCTCAGTTTGGGGGCCCATAAATCCCAGCTGACCGGGCGGCTGGGGGCGGAGGCGTTCAATGTTCAATGCCCAAGTGGCTCATGTTTGATGTTCATTGCCGTTCATCGTTTGTTAATCGCTGCGGCGCGGGGCGGGCAGCTGATCGATTGGCTGGCCCGCAGCTGCATCGCTGCCTAATTGGGCTCGGGCGTAACGATTCTCGGCCACCTTGTGGCCGGCGGAACTGCGCGTTTTGGGGCGGCGATGGGACATTCCGTCAAACATCTCCGCCGCCACCACCAGGCTGGCAAATCAAAAGAGAAATGCGCATACTTCCGCATGGGACGAGGGCCGATTCACCTGCTCGGCGTTGGCGCGCGCGCTGCTTGGTTGTCCTGGGCTCAGTCACATTAGCGGCCCGCATTATCCTGGACAAGTGCAGGGATCCGCAGGAGCCGTGCTACGTGTCATTAGCTGGCCAATTACCCAAACTCAATTGTTACAGGTGAGGCTCGAGGGACGCTCGGAACGCCGATGTGGACGGCGGCAGGGTGGGCGGCAAAGAAGGATAAATGGCAAGGGAATTACGGGAACTCAAGACAGAGAAGAGAATGGGAAACGAGAAACGAGAGTGATGAAACAATTGGGAACTTCTGCGGGGAACTGAGTGATAAGAATGATTTTAAGGAGATTCTCACGAATCTGGGAGTGCGCCAAGGAAGAGAAAGGATGAATCAATATTGAGACTTGGCGGAGATTTAATTTGCTAGGCAAAAGTAAACAAAGAGTAGAAACTAAGATAAATAAAAACTTATCGAATCTGATGCTTAATTCTTTAATTCAAAAATATATAATTATATAATTAATATTATTCCCTCTAAAATTTAAACCTATTCTGCAATACCAAAGTGCTCCTCCTTTTTGTGGGACTTTGCTTGCACCTTTCAAATCGCATTGTTAATGTGGCTTGACCGGCGGTTTTCCTTTTGCCGCCGTCCATCCCGGTAATGGAATTATAATTATAGACCTGCTGGCCAAGACTCGGCCCGGCTAATATTGCTGGCCGGCAGGTTGGCAGCTCGCCGGCTCGAATGTCGCCATTAAAACTGTCAAATTGTTTGCGCCTGTTATCGCGATGCCTGCACAGAGGCACGTGCTCATCCTGGGGCTCCTCTGGTCGCCGTCGTCGTCGTCTTTGTCGTCATTGTTGGGCTCATCATCGTCATCGTGGCCGTCGTCATCAGTGTCGTCACTGTCGGTGTTGTCTCCGCTTTTAATGCGGGTCGGACGACCCACTTACTGACGTATATTTACCCAGGGACCGCAGGAGAGTGCGAGCGAAGTGAAGGATGGGCAGTGCAGGACGAACGATAACGGTGAATTGTGTTGACAAACCGCTAAGTTAATCACGCATGGCGGTGGGCAGGACAATCGTCCGTCCGCTGGCCAGAGTGTTGGTCCCTCTGGGAACGCTTGGCATGCGACTGCCTGTAATTGTTGTTGCACTTGACTCTCAATTAGTCAGTTCGTTAGCTGAAAGTGCAGAATTATTATACTGAAATTGGTTAGATGCCAATTGGAGCTAGGCAGAGCGATTATTCTTTAGGTTATTTAAAAGCTAGTATTCATGAATTTTGCTGCCAAGTCTTTCGAGTCTAGAGCTTAAGCTTTTTAAATAAATGCCAAGCCCTCTCTTAAGAAAGCATTAAAAAATTCAGGCAAGTGTCAAGTGCTGCCATCTAGCGGCGTTAGGCAGCTCCTAGCGGCAGCTGGCAGTCTGGTAGCTCCCAATTTTTTTGCTAGGGGGCGCCAGCAGCGTTTTCGACTTCATGGCAATAAATATATTATTTTAAACACGAAATTAAATATGAAATATCAAAACTTTATTACCTTTATACCCAATTAAAATTAAATTCAATTATGGTGTGTTTTTTAAAGTCAAACAGAAAAATGTAAGCTGACTGCAGAAGAAAATGACCAATTTAACCCAACTTAATTTGTCTTTTGCACGTTTTGTATTTGCTACGGACTTAAAAATTAAATTAATTTATATTTTATGGTAATTATAGAAAGGTTTTTTTGCCTAAATTGTATGGAAACGAAATTTAAATCAAAGTTTAAATATTAATTTATGTTTCTTACAGTTTCAGAACATTTTTTGCTAGCGCCACCTATGTGCCAGTGTCGCCAAGCTATTTCTATTGCTCTCAAACTGCAGCAAATAAACAGCCGCGAATTTTGAATGAATCCAAAGTTAACACAAACAATTGGAACTGTGGTCACCGGTCCCTTTACTGTGAGAGTTCAGCTGCCCAAGAATGCAACTCGCTTGAAATCTCAGCTCAGCTTTAAAATTATTGAATCATAAAAACTTGGTTAATTTGTTTATTTGCCTGCTGGCCCGCTGACCTTGCATTTGACACGCGTTAAGCCGCAGACGAGCGCCTTTATGATGAATGTCCGAGTTGTCATTTTGACTTGGGAAAATCAAGAAAACAGCCCGCCAGCAGCTCCCAAATGCACGAAAATAAAGCAGGCGTGTGTGTACGTTTATTCATGTAAGTATGTATATAATTTGATGTATACCAAAGGTCAAAGAGCCTTTTATGCTTAATTAAATTTCTGGTGCTTCCCTCACGACCCCCAGGCGACCGCCGTCAATGCCAACGGGGGAAATGGTTGAGGCCCAGCCATGTCCGCTGTGCGTTCCGCAGTCTGTCGCGGATTGGGCGTGTCCGTTTGTCAGATGCTTGGCGGCGGGCCTAATTCAATTATTGTTCCACTGTAAATATGATTTACACTTCGGCAACAGCGGCCAGCACTCGTGGGAGACGTTGGTGGGGCGGACGGCCAGCAATTCATACGCACATTTGAGAGGCTAAAGGTCATAAAAAAGCGACTTACACACCCGCCAGGACCAGCTCAGCGGCGAGGGCGGGCTGCCTGGTGAGTGGGGCACGTATGCGTATTGCCGGCCAAATGCGACACGCTCGTAACTCAAGCGCCGAAGACAGACAGGCCAGACAGTCGGTCAGAGGAGCAAGGCGAGTCCCCGAGGAGCTCTCATAAAGCAGCCGCGAAAGATGCTGCCTTACACTCAAGATTTAGAAGCGCCGCCTTAATTTATGCGACATATAAAGCCGGGAATAATGTCCTTCCGGCCAAGAGGCCTCCACTGCAGTGGGGGGAGGGGTTGTTTGGGTTTGGCGCCCTGAAATTTCTTCAAAAAATTAAACACACAACCGCTTGGATCGGTTGGGGTTAATAAAAGGAAACGACGTTGTCTGGCCCCAACAATGAAGCCAAGGCCAAGGCACACAAAGGCCAAAATGGCGTTTTGCGTATTTGTTCGCTCGCTCGCCTCGCTGACCCAAATAAGTAGGCTTTGTTTTTTTCCCCGACTCCCGCAACGACGGAGTGGGCGGTACGGGCAGAAGGCGTGTCTCCTTTACCAGTTTATTTTTGTGCCCACCACACACACGCACACATATGAAAATTTCTGGGCCTGTCTGGCCTCCCTGACGTCTGCTCCTGCTAATCTTTTTGTTTGTTTTCTTGGCCTGCCCTACTCCTTGTCGGGGCGACCCCGTCGCCACCTCCTCCTGCCGGCGAAGGCTCTTTAAGGGTTAGCCATCAGTACGTCTGCCTTGGCTTTTGTTTAATTTATGTCCTTGGCGATAGCATTTAATCGTAAATTGATGTTTTTGTTTTGGTTTCTGGGGCAGCTCAAATTCTCCCTGGGATTTCACTGATGCGTCCATCGTCATTTCTATTTTTTTGCGAGCTAATTAAGCAGTTTTTATAACGGAATAATTCGGTTTATATATGGATGCAGGAAATAGGATTCGGATTACAAAATGCTCTGGCCATCTGTCCATCTGTGTGCCAAGTCAACCGCTACTTTTGTTATTAATGCAGTTTCCTTTGGTGAGTGAAGGTCTCTCGGCCTTTGTGCTTTGCTTGAGTTCTCTGTTTATCTTTGGAATGGACTGGCACAATCCTTTCTTCTCTTCCTTCCACCTGACGGGCTTGTCAATGCGAATTGCCAGAATTGTAAACAAAACGACATTAGACTGACTATGGAAATCGGGCTAAAATGTCAGACCAAAGGCAAAACGAAAATGTGTCGAAATTGTAAAATTGGCCAGGAACAGGAAAAGAACAGAGAATCGGGCGGGGGGCGGATGGGCGGTATTCAAATCGAGGCCATGCAACTGACAGAGATTCCCAAAATTTGGTGTTGTTATTCGAGCTGCCAATGGTGTTTGTTGTCGTTGTTGTTGTTGCGGTGCAAATGGCATGTTTGGTGCAGAACACGACCAACAACAACAACAACAGCAGCCGACAAATAATGTCGGTGGCCAAAACTAAAATGCACGCCAAAAGTCTACATAATTCAAATATTGCGCATAAAAATATAAAATATGCACAAATTTTTCACCAAAACGGAGCGAGCAGCGAGCAGTTGGGCGGTTGGCCAGGCGGACGGGCGGTTGCGGTGTCGTTGTAATTTATGTCAAACTGAACGCAGGGCGGGGGAGAAGAACAACAAAAAAATTCGCCAAAACTATGAAAATAAAACAATAAAAGCCCTCAACAATTTCCACACACCCACACACGCACACCCTTTCTAACACCCTCAGTCTGCGTAGAGGAGCGCGCGAGGGCGAATCGCTCATGCAGAATGTTTATATGCTGTGAAATTTGATGTGGCTATGAAATGGAACAAAATTCTTTCTCAAATGCTTCATCACCTCCCGCC
Source organism: Lissocephala sabroskyi (assembly GCA_037075105.1). Taxonomy (NCBI): domain Eukaryota; kingdom Metazoa; phylum Arthropoda; class Insecta; order Diptera; family Drosophilidae; genus Lissocephala; species Lissocephala sabroskyi. The sequence goes on from JBAMCP010000915.1 coordinate 15,028, forward strand.
CGGCCGGCCACGCCCACTGCTGTGTCTGCTGCCGCCCTCTGTCCTTGCCACTAAACTCTTTTTGGAAGCGACTGTAATAATTTTGTTTGACAGACCGCAAGTTACCGTCCGACCAACGCACCTTTTGTACTCTTTTTTAAAGGATCAAGGCTCTCAGAAATCTAAAAGGTAAAGCTTGATCAGTGAGTTTGGATTAAGTATAATCAAGGACATAAGTTGGTCATCAAATCAGTCCAGAAGCTGTCAAAAGTTGAACGGGTTTCTTAAAATTGAAGAGAAAATTCTGTCAGACTTTTAGCTCTCCCCGCCCCATTCTCCTGAGCATTGACAAACGGCCGTCAGTTTTATTAATGTTATGCAAAATGAAGAGATTAAAATATTGCAATAAATTATTTAAATTATCCGAAAGCCTGCAATAAACACAGGCAACTGAGAGATTAAAAAAGAAACCAACTAAGAGTCCAATTGATTTTCCTTTAATATGAAAATTAAAGGCTCGGTTTTGGGGTTGCGGATTTCGTGGAAACGTTTTGGTTTTAGCCATTGCTTAAATTTTTAGAAAATATAAATGTAAATTGCTTTAAATGGAATTCCGAGCGACCGGCAACAGTGCAAACAACAACAACATCAGCCAGAGCAACATCAAAGCGAAGTGGCCATTAAACATTTACAGGTTGAGTGGGCCAACAGCGAACGCGCCCCGCGGGGACCACGGAAGGCCGACCCAAAATGGCTGACTGGGTCGGCGGGGCCTTCGCGTCGGCTGTCGGTTATTTCGGGTTGCCTCATTGCGATGCCAGTCAGCTAATTTGACTTTTATTAAACAAATAATGCAATTAAGTACAAGAAATTGACTCTTCCTCTGCGGCCCCGTTCCCGTTCCCGTTCACGGCCCCGGCGAATTCGTCGAGTTCAATAAGTTCAACAAAACAACAAAAGCAACAGCAGCCGAGGCCACGAGGAAAGGGTAGCAGGTCGGCCTACCAACTGACAGGGTTGGCCCTGAGTGTGGGTAACTATGATTGATGAAACCCACAGCCTCTCAGAAACACACACACCAACGAGACTGAGGGTGTTGGGTGTTGAGGGTTGGGGATCTGCGGTGGCGAGTCGAGTTTGTGGCTCTTTTGGTTAATGAAAATCAAGCAAGAAGCGCCCAACCAAAGGCTCCTATTTCGCTTGAGTATGGATTGAGTGTGTGCCTGTTGAAAAGTGAATTTGTGTCGTTAATTAATTAAATTGTCTTTCCCTTGTGGGCCCCAGCAAAGGGCCCCCTGGTGACGGGGGCAACCTCAGCGCCGTCAATGCGGCTCAAGTGATTGAGTAATTTGCTTCCGCTGTTCATCATCTGCTGGCATTTGAACTCGATTGACGTTGGCCGCCCCCAACACCGCAGTCCTTGGGGTCCAACGGTTTGGCAGAATTAATGAGTCAATGGCAATGGCTTTCATTTCGACCTGCCTGCCGAACTGGTATAAACTCGTCTAAACCAAGCAATTCCAATTAATCGAATCCAATAGGCAGCCCAGAAAAAACAACAAAACTTCCAGTGGACCGAGCGGCAAACCAACAAAAAATACTACAGCCTCCGCTCATTGACTGCACTCAATGAACTCACACACATTGATGTACATACTTCAATCTATACGTATATCCATTCATTCATTCATAAACGACAACGACAACGGCCAGGGCAGCGACAAAGGCAAACGGCGAGTAAATAATTCAATTTATCGTCGGTATGCGCGTCATCATCGGTTAATTAAGCGAAGACATCGCTAGCATTGAGAATCCGACTCATCCATCGGTGGTGACCTCCGGCAAGTCAACTCGAAGACAACCACACCAATCAGAATTGCATTATACCCAAAGGCGGCGGGTTGCTGGGGTTCTTGGGGGGGGGGGGGGGGAACCAGCGAGGGCAGAGTGGAAATTCGCTGACCTGTGTGGCAACCCCTCGGATGGGGCAAATGAGTCAGTTGAATTGGTCGGAAAACAACGGAAGAAATGCCACGGGAAGAAAAACGCCCAGCAAATGATCTTTTTATCTTTTTATTGATCGCCAGAGTTCTAGGGACCTAAGAATTCAATTAAATAGTACACAAAATTATTTAATCAGGACTGAAGACAAAAGATAACAAAATAAAGTTAAAGATTTGTCTCGGTAAATAAAAGTCAGATATATTATTGGAGAGGTCGTTATGGTCCCGATACCAGACCTTTAATTGGATGCTTTGTATATTTCGAAATAGAAATATAAAGGGACAACTTAAATAGAAGAACGATAACCAGAAATACTTTAATTCATTTCCAGTTTCTTTAATCCAATTTTAGGCTTTTAAAAATATATTCATTCCCTTGAAAATATTTCCTTCCAAAATTCTCCGATCCTTCTCTTTTAGCTATTCTCCTTTTAAGAAAAAGAGTATCCAAAAAGTGGAGGACCAAGCGAACCCGTCGCCCGTATTTATTTCAATCTGCTCAGGCATCGCGGGCAAATGAATATTTTCCCTATGACGATACCGATTCAAGCGGGCAGGCGACGTCATGAAGGTCAACACACACACACACACACACATACAGTCAGCGTGGTCAGAGCTCTCGGTCAATTGAAGAGGTTAAATTTTGTATTTTGTATGTCAGCTTAGTCATTTCCCTTGGGGTGTTCAAAACTCAAAATGCCAATGGGTCGGCACAGAGTGCGGATGGATGGGATGTGCGTGTGTGTGCGTGTGTCGGGTGTTTGTATGGCAATTATAATTTGTAGAAATTAAAAATTAATGCTCGCTGGTCATACGGTCATCAAAGCATAATTGTTGACTTATCGGGCAAGGGCCGGCGCGGAGGATGCGGGGCTTGGTGAGAGGCTACTCCGTGTGTGCTTATTAAAAATTAATTAACCAATATGCATTTGACTTTCCATACAACCAGAAAGGGGGCAGCAACCCCAACCCTCGTGACTAACAAGTCAAATATGCGGGCAGTTTGTGGACAATCTCACTTTTTTCCCATACTCTGCCAATTGC
>JBAMCP010000915.1:19915-32516 GCA_037075105.1 Lissocephala sabroskyi
GTTTGTTTTGTTTGCTCCGCCGGCTGATAAGAGCCCCCCGGCGGGGCTGATAAGCTTCAGCTATAAATTGAGGCTCCGACTTTCAAGCATTTTAGTTTCACATCAGCCGCGGCCTTCTCAAGTTTTCTAACATGAACGTGACCGCAGCTCTGAAGAAGGCCAGGCCCGCAATCTCCCAATGCCTGCGGCTGGCCTCGGCCCAGGCCAAGTTGAAGGTGAGTCAAAGCCATTTAAGAGATAGTAGAAATTGTAATCCTTTGGCAGACCACAGAGGAATCAACGGCCCGGCCATTTGGAGAGCTACCGCGGCCCAAGACCTTCGCGTTCATGCGAAGCTTCATGCCCGGCGGAGAGCTCCACGGGCTTTCCCTGCTGGAATTCACAATGAAAATGCGGCAGCGGTACGGCGACATATTCATACTGCCGGGGGCCTTTGGCCGGCAGGATTGGGTGATCACCTTCGATACCAAGGACATCGAGAGGGTGTTCCGCAGCGAGGGCATTTGGCCGAGGCGCGTCGGCCTAGATTCCATGGTGCACTTTCGGACAAAAATTCGGCCGGACGTCTACGATGTTAACCACGGACTGCTGGCCATGTGAGTTGGCCGGGGAATCGAGATTTCGAGCTGTGGTGAAATAAGAATCTTTCAGGCAAAACGAGGAGTGGGGCAAGCTGAGGTCCGTGCTGAATCCGATTTTCATGCAGCCCAAAGGCCTGGCCATGTACATCGAGCCCTTGAGCAGGATCAATGACGAGTTTATCGAAAGGTAAGGAGTCCCCTCGAATCCTTTGCGGTTGATTTGACGATTTCTTGCTTCAGAATTAAGGAGATCCGCGACCCGCACAGCCTGGAGGTTCCCGGCGACTTCTCCGATGAAATCACCCGGCTGATATTCGAATCGATTTCCTACATATCCTTCAACCGGGAAATGGGAATCATCCGCAAACGCCGCGATAATCCCGAAGCCTTAGTGCTCTTCAGCACCGTGCGCGACATTTTCCGCTACACATTCAAGTTGGACCTGCAGCCGTCCATGTGGAAGGTCTTCCCCACTCCCACCTACAGGAAGATGATGAAGACCCTCAACGACAGCCTTGAGGTGGCCATCAAGATCGTGGAGGAATCCCGCCAGGAGCTGGAGAAGCGCAAACTCACCAGTGAGGCTCCTGGCACGGAGAGCCTCTTCGAGCGCCTGCTGGCCATCGATCGCCGCGGGGCTGTGATTGTGGTTTTGGACACTTTGTTCGCTGGCGTGGATGCAAGCGCAGTCCTGCTGTCTGCCTTGCTGCTTAGCCTGGCCAAGAACCAAGACAAGCAGACCAAACTGCGCGAGGAACTGCTCCGAATCATGCCCACCAAGGACACAGCCCTGGACGAGGAGCGCATGAAAAACCTGCCCTACCTGCGGGCCGTGATCAAGGAGGCTCTGCGGTATTATCCCAACGGCCTGGGCACCTTCCGCCAGTGCCAGGGGGACGTGACGCTCTCCGGTTACAATGTTCCAGCTGGCACTCAAATTGTGATGGCCTCGAATGCGCTGATGCGGGACCCGGAGTTCTACAGTCGGGCTGATGAATTTCTGCCTGAGCGTTGGCTGCGCGATCCAGCGACTGGCAAGAAGGAGCAGTTCTCGCCTTTTTCCTATCTGCCGTTTGGGTTTGGGCCGCGCATGTGCATTGGCAAGCGGGTGGTTGACCTGGAAATGGAGGTGGCCCTGGCCAAACTCATACGCAACTTCCACGTGGAGTTCAACTACGATGCGTCCAAACCTTTCAAGTCTTTCTTTACGATGGAACCCGCCATTCCCTTCAAATTCAAATTCACAGACCTCCAAAACTGAATGCCAAGTGATCCCTAAATGTCGATATCGTAGTTCGTAAGAAGCCAAGGAATCTAAATAACAGCAAGACAATTCGATAAGAAGCAGCTCCAATTATTGGGAGCGAGATAAAGGAACAGGGAAGATATCAATGGGTCCCATGAAAATAATCTTTGGACTTGCACACCAAAACCTTTTCGATTGGTGATGAAATTGAAATAGGAAGGAGGGAAAGTTCTTGAAAGATGGACGGTACCGAGATCTCTTCGAGAATCTTTCAAAATAGAAGGAACCTTCTTTTATGTTGAACCAAATGGCAGTTGGCGTTGGACAGCCAGAAATTCTCTTACCTAGCCAAAGTAAGGATACCAAAAAGGGAATCCCAAGATTCCAAGTATCTTCTTTTCCATTTAAACGTCCTCTAGACGAACTGATTTATTGACTCGCCAGAGTATCCAATGTTCAGTGCCCAAAAGCCCGCCTCCATCTGAAGTGCTGGTCGTTCCCAAGCTGACATACTTTCGTTGGTCCACCAGCAGGACAACAACAACAACGCTGTCCTTAGTTAAAACACGTTTAGTAGTTGTTATTTTACCTAGGGTTTTTTTTTTTGTTTGGGTGGAAGGAGTAAACATTTTTGAAATTGCAATCCCACGAGGGACTGACAGCCTGCGCGGCCAGCGATTCCGGAAAAAGCACAACACCAAGGACACATTTTCGCAGCCAAAAGGCGCCGCGCTCTGCCAACGAAAGGATGCCCGGCCAAATATTTCCATCTAAGCCCGCACAGGATGTCGGAGCGCCGACATATTCGCCTGCGGCCAGCGAGTTATGCTAACTGGCACTCAAACGCACGCGCTCAAAGCGGAGCGGGGGCTCGGGGATGGGCTCGGCCCTGGGTTCCTGCTTGTAGTGCAGCCAAACCAGCAGCAGCGATGGGAGGAGGGCAGCTTGTAAAAATAATTCAAACGATTTGCGCTTTTGCTGAGTGGGTTAATGGCAGACATGCCAGCCTCCCCTTTGTCGAGGCAAAAATGCTTTTGCCCACGAGGCCGGGCGAGCGACTGAGGCAGCGACGGCACGCAAAGCCCGGAAGTCTCACGGCCCTGGCGGCACAACGCACATTGCTTATGAATTCCACAAAGGCCCTGATGGGGCCTAAAGGGTGCGGGGTGCCGGGTCCGTCACTGTTGCTCCTGCAGGAAGCCGGCGGATGGCGGATGGTGGATGGCTGGTGGTGGGCAGCGCACACAAAGTAAAAATGCCGGGCATGTGATCGACGTTGCGGCCGCTCTCTACGGTCGGATGTGTGCGGACAGCCGACGGATGGTCAAATAATAAAGGCCAAGCATGAAAATTGAATTTAAAAAAAAAATAACTCCACACTGCGTATGCGTAATGGCCGAGGGGGAATCGGCAATCATTTGTGCGCCCTCGCCTGGAAATTTCTTTGGCATAACTAATCTCTGAGCTGGCTGGCTAAAGCGTTGCCTTTCTGCCTGGCACGCTTCATATTTCCATCACACACACACACTCACACAGATGGACAGAGGGATGCGTTGACAAGACCTGAACCCCGCAGGCCGTCGCCAGCAGCCCTGAGAGCGCTGCTCTGTTTTAGAACAATTTCATACTCATCAAGTTGACAAAGAAAAAGTTTTTCATTATTACATTTCGCTGTCATTTTGCGCAGAAATAGCTGTAAAGTTAACCCCCCGATCCCTTGCTATAGCCGCTGCCGCTGCTGCTGTGTAACTCGAGTGCAGTTGGCTAAATGAAGAGTCCGGGCAGGCGAGGCAGAGGACAATTCACCGCCCTCGGCCAACTGATGGCAGTCATCGGATTTCTAGCCCAACTCCGCCCACCGTCGGCTTCTAGAAAGTTGACGAAAGAGCAGCGCCGAGAGGGTGGGCATTGCGTACTTGACGTAATTTTCTCAGCTGGTCGCATCCTTGCACATTAATCCCCAGCTCGGCCAACCCCTTCGACGGTGGGTCGGTCGGTCGGTCGGTTGCTCGGCCTGCACGCAAATGAGGGTATGGCCAAATCACTCACTGTCAGCTTGTGTCCCAAGGAATGCGAGGAGCATGTCCTTTAATTTTTTCTTCCTCTTGGCCCGGCCGTCGCCTTGTGCTTGTCTGCCGGCCAGGCAATTTCTATAACTTGACGTTTGCCTTTCTGGTGTCCCCCTTCGCCCGGCGCGGCCGTGACGCTGGCCGCTTTGTCTTGGTGACCATCCGGGCCGTGGAGTCCTCCGGCCGAACGTACTTTCTTTTGCTTCCCTTTCGCTTCGGTTGTCAGCGCGGCTTTAGATAAGCGCAGAAAACTTTCCCAAAAGCAACCCTTTCTGCCCGCCGGCCAACTGACCGACCAACCAACCGAGCGCCTGTCTTCTATGAGCGACATGAGGAATTCTTCCGAGTCGAATTCTTGGAGAGCAATGATGAAACTGGCAAGAAGCCGATGGAATTTAAATTAAATGCACTGCCCTGCTTTTGACAGAGATTGTCAAATGCACAGTGTGTCCGTTCGACGCTTTGCCCTCGATTGGGATATCTTCGGCGCGCTGAAAAGTATGCTATGCAAAATTTCATTCATCAAACGCACACGAAGCCAGCAACCCGCCCACCCACCATCGGCTGCGAGGGCCGCCACCCAGTTTACCCATCCATTCATACATTTATGTTTTGTTTACATTGCCGGCGCGCACTCGACAACAACAGCATTGCCGCTGGTAGCAGCCACACGACATCCATGACGTCACAAAGGCAGAGCCATAAAAGCCGTGCCGCAGCCGCAGCCGTCTCGCTGACTCGCTCGCTCTCTCGGTAAATCAGTAGAAGAGTTGGAAGGAAACTGTTATACTGGTTATACTGTCCTTAGGCAGTGAGAGCTCTTGGCCAGCGAGAACGGGAAGGCAACACTCGAGTGGCTCTTAAGAGTGCCCTGGTCTGCGCAATTGAGGAAGGAAGTCGCAATTTGGCTTACTGCTCATTTCGAACATTTCTGCGGTGAGATGAAATTACCGTTATGAGAGCGAGAGAAGCCGAAGAGCCGGCAAATGTGCAATGTGCCGGCTGCCCAGCATCCCCCGCCGGCCTTCCTTCCAGCAACAACAACACAAAAACGACAGCATCGGCAAGGGACAACAACGGGCCAGTGTTGTCGCATTCGATTGCGATTGCGAAACCAGAAACGAGTCAACGTTCGAATACGTCGGTCGGGTCATTGCGCCGTGCATGCAGTTTTTTGTCGCTCGTCGTTTTCCCTCGTCTCGTCTCGCCTCGCCTCGCTTCGTCCTTGTTGTAAGCCTCGTCATCGTGGTTCCGTCGTCGTCATCGTCATCGGCCTTGTTTCGCGGTGCGGGGACCAAGTAGCTTCCCCGCCGACTGGCCAGATGGTTGGTTGGCTGGCAAAAAATCCATTGCCTGCCAGCAGGCGTCCGGTCGCCAGCCACTGCGATTGATCTGCCCGCCTAGTAAACGAGTGTGTGTGACTGGACCTGCCTCAACAAATAACAGGAGTTTCGGGATCCTTAAGGATTCATGTACCATCAGGTAAGCAGACAAAAGGATTACGTTGCTCTCTTTCGCCGGCCAAAGAGCAACTCGGCAGGAGGAGGAGGTCGGCCAACATTTTTCGATAGCTTCTCCATATCATTAAAATTCCATTTTGTCTTGTCGCCTGGTGACTTTTGCCTTGGCTTTCATTCCCCTTTCCTTGTCTGTTTTCGGGGAATTCAGGCTGCCGTTTTCGGTGGGTGAGCCAAGGAGCCTGCCTGACACGCTTTGTTGTGACGTTATCTGGCGGGCCCACGGCAACTCCCCCAACGACCGAGAGCCTGGCATGTGCGCCGGCACTCGCTGTTTCCTCTGCTCGTCTGCGCGGGACGGTGAGTGTTGCACGTGTGTCGCCCCGTTGCTGTGAAATTTCCGCACCGGCAACAAAAGTGCGAAATAATGACCGACTGCCTGGCTGTCTGGCAGCCGGCAAGGCAGCCTGCGCCTGGTAGCGCGACAGCTGGCAACTCTGGCACTGCCTGGCGTTGCCGCCTTTTGTCAATTCCCCCGGCCCCTGCGCGCGGCCATTGTTGATACTCTCGGCACGCGGATGTTGTCTGCAAAGTTGGTTAAACAATTTTATTTACTGGCATTAAAGAATCGTCGTACATACGAATCGGCCCGGCCTACGCCCCGCGGCCGCCCCACTCATCACCACCTGCCATTGCGGTGGCTGTGGCAGCGGCAGCGGGAATGGCGGCTTTTGACCTCCAGTCCAGATGCCCAATTCTATTTGCTTGTAATTATCAGAGAGACGACAGCAGCGCCAGGCTGAGCCGGAGGCGTGAGCAGGCGGTGGGACCATTAACGCCTCTAGGCTTCAGCGGAGAGTAATTAATGGATGATTAACATATTTTTGCAGCGTAATTAAAATTCACGCAAGCAGGGCAGAAAACGAAGCGTGGAGAATAGAAAAAGACCAGCGAGCGGGCCAAAGCAGGCGAAGATAGAAAGCGACAGTCGGGGGGTTGCAGGTACCGCCACATCAGCAAATTAGCTTCATCAACACAAAGCGTAGCCAGGCGGTGCATGGCGGCGAACCACACACACACACACACAGAGTTACCCTCTGGTAATATTGGGTGCTTTGGCTTGGCGAGAGTCTTTGGGATTCCCCCGTCTGCCGATTTTTGTTCCGGCTGCTTGCAATTTTATTAAAAATTCCTTTGCATCATTACGAAAACCCAACAAATTCCGCACGAAAAAGAAAGAAATAAAAGCTTAAAATAAGAGACCAAAAAATAAGAACAAAAAAAAATTAACAAACCTTAAAAAAAATAGAGTAAATTTGGGGGAAAATTAAGGAGAATATTTAAAAAAAAGGAAACACAAGTTTCAAGAAATGTTTAAAAGGATTAAGAGAAGTTGGAGTTTAATAAAATTAAAAAACCCAATTTTTTTTAATTTATTTTAAGAAAAAAAAAAAACAGAAAAGCATAATTTTCTTTATTTAATTAATTTGTATAATATTTAAAATTTCTTGGGAACAATTTAAGGAAACCAAAAACTGAAATACTTTTCAAATATTTATAAAATTAATTGAGACTAACTTCGTAAATGCAAATAAGTAAATGAAGGATGCCGCAACAAAAAGAGCTTCTCTCGGGTATCCTGAATTTCCCCTTGACTCTTATGCAAATGGCGGACGTATGTGTGTGTGTGTGGGCGGATAAACAAAATTAAACGGTATAAAAAATATTCGCAGCTTTAGCAGCAAAGAAAACTAAAAACGAGATTTGGCCAAGAACAAAAATAAGCAACAAACAAAATAACTCGACGAGAAGAAAGGAGATTAAGGATCCCCCCCAACCATTTCCCAAAGCAACGAACTGCAAATACTCTATAATCAAATTTAATCAGAGAGTAAATCGCATTTCTCAGGACTTTGGAAAGTTGAGTTGACTGGCAACTGGAATCGGAGGATATACAGGATTTATTTTGATAGAATTAGCATTTAAAATGCTCGGTTAATTCTGCTAAAAAATAAAGAGCATAACTAGAAGGACAACGGCGACATTAGAGGAGGGAAAGTGGAGGAAATACTGAATATAAAAATTTTAAAGCGCCTTTTCAAACATCGCCCGGCAAAGTTACTCGGGTTGCACGCAATCAGCCAGACAGCCAGCCAACCGACCGTCCGGCCAACTCAGAACTCCTGCGTCCTGCGAAAGGGGAACCAGGGCTACGTGTGTGTCGTCATCGTCATGCAGCTAACAACGGCTGCCAATGCCACTGCCACCGCCACCGCCACAGCCACCGCTTCTGGTGGTGGACGTGTGCAAGTTTAATCTGCTGGAGCACCAAGACCAGCTCAGCCGGGCTGAGAAGAGCAGGAAGTGCCCTGCAGCAGCCACAACAGCAGCAGCAGCAGCAGCAACAAGGACAATTCAAAGGAGATAACAACCCGGCAAGTGACTGGCAGAGGCAAAAAAGGACCCACTCCGTTTATTATGGTGGCTGGATTGCGTCCTGGCCAACCACCCTAAACAAGGTAAATGGCAAAATCAAATCAAATTCAAGCGACTAAAGTTGAATGACAAACTCAACCAACTGTCCTGGCCGGCGGGCGGGTTGGCCGGCGGATGGGACTTTCGGTATCAATTCATTTTGATTTAATGGCCAGAAATCTTAACCCAAAAATAAAAGGCCATTAAAGCCAACAAGCCGCTGGCACACACACACACACGCCCCACACACCCAAGCCCATTTGGCAGGCTCTTAACGAGCCTCGAATTGCCGTCGTCGTCCACTTCAGGTGACTGGCTGGCTGCCGGCTGGTGGGCGTTGCAAATGCAATAAATGAGAGCCATTAACAACAAAAGCTTTTAAATTATGCGTAAACACATTTTAAATGCAGGCAGAATCGCTGAATCGATGCCCTGCCAGCGGGCGGGCGGCGGGCAGAACCGCGCGAGAAGTCTGTTTATGGCATATGTAACAATGTGAACGAAAGGGGGCGGGGATGGGGGCGTGGCGTGATGCATTCTGTAGTCGATGGTGTTGCTGGCGACATTTGACTGCCGGCCAAGATAATTGAATAAAAATCCTGGGCGTTTGTATGCAAAAATGTGCATTTAACTTTCTGGGACTGATTAACTTCGAATTGCAAGGCAAAATGGCACTTAATGAAATTCAAGGCACAGTGGCAGCCCGCTAAAGAGTACGAAGGCGCACTGAGTCAGTTTAGAAGCAGCAAGGAAATCAGAGAAGATCGCTAAGGTCAACAAGCAGAAAGAAATGCAGACAAACTGGCAAAGCGACTGAAAGACCTGAAATTGAGAAGACAGAGCGCTGAAAAAGCAGACAGTTGGACAAACAAGCGATTGGCACTTGCACAGATGGACAGAAAGGGAGCTGGACAGAAAATATTATAAGCTGATCGAATCTGGATCGTTTCAAGCATTGAGACTTGCATTGACCCTTTGATTTTACCTACCGAATGTTCATTTAGCTTTCCGTTCAATTGGGCAATTGAGGAGAAGCGAACTTTAATAATTCCGTAATTTTGAAGGAACTTTGCTGTTTTCTCTCTTGGATTTTATACTTCTCCCACACAATTAAATGCCTTGAAATGCCCTTCAGTTTCACCTTGAGGATTATTAGGCTTAGAAAATCCGCAGATCTCAATTCGCTCCTTTGAGGAGAATTTCTAACTCCGTCACTTAAAATCCCATTTGAAAAGGCGGAAAAATGCATGCCTTTTTCATTTTTGAGGGGAGAAATGTTGATGGATTTGTAATTCAACCCCAGCCGGCTTGAAAATCCAGTTCCCTGGCGATTTTGCAAACAAATCAAATAAATGAGCAAATTGCAGGAAAATCCACTGCTGATTGGGGGAAGCAGATGTGAGTTTCTTTCACTTCTCCGTCTCCTGGCAGTTCTTTCCGTAATATTTCAATGCATTCGAGGCCTGGACTGTAATTCAATTAAATGCGATGAGAACGCACGAATTCCCCGCTGGACGAGGGGGGCGGCTGAGCTGCGATTCCGGCCTCATTCGGTGGGCGATTAATTTATGCAGAAATCGTTATTCTAATTAAAAAACTGGTCTTTATGGTCTTTAAATTCCTCGTTTCCAGACGCGCAAACAAAAATTCATAAACATTTTTCATTCAATTAGCATAAAAACCAACAAATTACCGAACATGAAGGGTCGGCAATTTCGTCTCTTTTTATTGTTTAATTGAAGGAGCAGACTATCGGGAATTTTGCAGAAGACGAAGTGGCGGGAGCTTGAAAGGAACTCAGAATTGATCAAGGGCTGGAATGCTGGAGTCCTAAAAAATTGAAGAACTTTGGCCACAGAATTTTGGTAGGGCAGCGATCACAAAGTTGATTGAAGGGCTCTACAGAATTTAGGATATATGTAATCAAAATGGCAAAACTCACTACACAATTTTAAAATGCGTGGAATGGAAATCTACGAAAATCTATCTTTGATATGGTGAACAAGTTGGGGATGCTAAGTTTAGATTTTTTTTAAATTCTTACCTCCCAAATAGTTTTTAAAATTTGTATATTTTCCTCTCTTCCGTTTATCCACTTGCTCTTTATTTATAATCCTTTTCCCTTGCCAATTTTACCCATATTGTACCTTTTAGGGGGAAAGGGTATAAAGATCTTTTGGGGGACCAGCAGTCGGGAAAAGGTCAGGTAAAAATGCCAACGGCGGGAAGCTCTTTTGTAAATATTGGGACGGCTGAAAGTCTAAAGCATACAGGATGGCCGCCGCAGGCGGGTCCTTAGAGTGGGAGAGGGGTGCGGCGGGGGGCGTGGCTGTTTGTTATTGAATAATAATTAAAATTGTTTAATTTAAAATTAATTTTATGAGGACGGCCTGCGTGTGGTGTGGGTAAGGCGAATAATTTAACAAGCAGCTGAAAACACACACACACCCTCCACACACACACACACGCAGTTGAACAAATATTTTTATTAAAATGACAGCAAAGGGAACACAAAACGTCAAGCCAAAATGAGAGAGGGGCGCGGTTGGGGGGGCGTGGCGGGTTGGCGGCAACAACGGCAACGGCGTGGGGTGTGTGAGCGGTGGGTGGGGGGAAGCGACAGCCCAGCTGACGGCGGCAAAGACCGAGAGACAAATATGCAAATTTATGCCGCTGATTGGCGGCCCCTTGTGTGTGTGTGTGTGTGCCTGTCGGTGTGTGTATTTTTGATATGTATAACAACCGTAACAACAACAACAACAACTGCATCAACAGGAGCAGGAGCCCGTCGCCTGTTATCTCCGCTCTTCCGACTTTAATCAAAAATTCAACATACAAAAAAAAAAAAATCACTCACCACAACCTAAGGACATTTTAAAGTGTCCCCCGCAGCCCGGCAGCGGTGATCTTGTAAATCGGCTCAGTTTTATAGCCGCACTTTATTGTATTTACTGTGTAAGCAAATTTGGCAAATGAATTGCGACAGATTTTCACACACATCCCATTCATAATCGTTTAAAGGAGCGCGGGGAGGGGGCGTCAAGGAAGAGCTCTTAATTTTTCCAGTGTTCCTAGGCTTTTTGAATTGTTTGCTTTTAATTAAAATGCCTGCCCGGCATGAATAATCGAAGAGTTAATCAAAAATCCAACTAAACACAAAGAATGTGGAATTTGTTGTTTCCACTCCTTTTAAGGACTCTTAAAGTTGATTTCAGAGGCAGCCAAAGCTTAAAAATTACAATAAATTAAGTGATTTAATTGAAGAACTCGAAAAAGAGAAAGGAACAATTGGAGGTGATGGATATTTCAACAGGAAATTGCTTAGAACCTTAAAGCTCTAGGTACAGTCTCGTCAAACAGACTTTGTTCGTTGATCTTTCTTTCTTAGAATGAAAAGTACAGTTGCGCTTTCATTTTTGTTCCACTAAAGACCATTTTTGAGGTACAGTTGCTTCGGGAGGCTGTGAGTTTCATTGATTCTGAGACTTGGAGTTGGTCTGTTTGGGGAAATAAAACTTTCCTTGTTCTTTCTTTTGTCGCTTGCTTGGATTTTGTTCCCCAAATCCTTCTTTATCTTTTCCAAAATGGCGTCGCACCTCCTCATTGTTGCCGCGAGTTCTGCTGCGCCTATTTGCACGCTAAACATTTGAAAATTTGTCAAAGGCTCCTCGCTTGGCGCTTCCTTGTTTGACTTGGCCAGCAAGGAAAAAACTTTGCCGAGCCAAATGAAGAGGACGAAACTTTTGAGGGGCCAAAGAAAATGCAGGAGATTACAAAGGAAGAGGAAGACGTTGATGTTGACAGGAAAATGCAGCGGGGCGGGGCGGATTATCCTCGTATTTACCCCTTTCCATATTTGGCAAGTGTTTCTTTCTATTTTCCTAAATTACATAATTTCCTGCGAGCACAGCAACAATGGAAATTCATCTCCTGCGAGACCACAAAAACCCCAAGGATCAAGCTGCTCCCCCCCTCCCCCACTATGCCTAATGTCATTTGCTTAAAAGGCTCCAACACACACACACACACACACAGAGAGAGCCTGGTGTATGGGTAAGTGTGTTGGCCATTAAAGCTGCCAAGCTGCCAACTCGCCTCCTTGGCCGGGCAGCTGTGGCGGCAGCGGCGACACGCAATGAATAACAACAGATTTTTACGGAATCATTACGGATCCGGCAAACATAATGACACCTCCCCCAGCCGGCCGGGGGGGCGGGCAGATAATGATTAGTGTGATGCGCATAATAATCAGCCGGGGGGGCGGCGACTCATATTCCACGATTAGTTTCCAATTCATATTCGAATGGGCCGAGGGGGGCGAATTGGTATTCGTATTCCATTCATTGAGGGAGTTATTCGTTCCGTCAGTCTGTCTGCCATTCATTCGTCTCGTTTTCGACCGATTTGGCCGTCTTTGTTTCCCGGCCCCGAAAATATTACCACGTAAATTATTAATGAGTCGACCTAAGACTCTCGGCGCAAACTGCCCCCGTCGATTTGTCTCCCACTTAGCATGCATAAAATGTTCCTTGAATACATCAAAATATTTACACCCGCCCAGCCGTCGGGGAAGAGCCTGCAAAATCAGCTGATTGAGGCGGGCAGTTCACATTTAATTACTCTAAAGCCTGCAAACTTCCCGCCCCCCGCGCCGCACATAAATTTCCATTACCGTTGCACACAAAATGTCACATTAGAGGCCATCAAAGCGCAATTTGTAGCGTCTCCTAAATCAATAAGCCCGAAACTTCCCAGCGCTTACCACACACACAC
>JBAMCP010000916.1:0-32472 GCA_037075105.1 Lissocephala sabroskyi
ACAAAAAAATTGATGATCGAAAATATATTGCCCGCGAAATTTGAAAAGTCACCTTACTTTTTGAACACACCTCGTATACACATTTCTTGACAGTCAAAAACTGGAATAGAATTAAATCGAAATCGTAATTGGTTCCAGTTCTAATTTATAGATCAAAGAGATAAATTTTATATTGTAGAAAATATGGAAATATGATATTGAAAGCTCGCTATTCCCCCGTGTATTTGTTCTTGTATTTATTTCGTTCCTCTTCATGATGTTTTTAATGTTCGTAATAAAAAAAGAGTCTGGTCGGCGACGTAGTTCAGTGAAGAGTTTTTTTGGCTTTAACGAAAATAGAGAAATTCAGTACAATCTCGAAAATTGGGACAATTAGTGAATGAACAAAAAATAAATAAAATTTTTTTGAGTTTGGTTCCGTTGAAATGTTTTGAGGCCATGTCCCGTATACGAATTAGGCTCAAAACATCTCTTGCATTAAAATTCTTATTTTCTGCATACAGAATACAGAGCCAATGTTTTTCCGGGACTGCACGATAAAAGAATGCACGTTGTAAATTTGTGAGAGATATTTCTCTAGTAATTTTAAGAATTTTATTCCCATATTTTGAACGAAAATTATTCAGCCAACCATTGCTGGCTAGAAATTTAGCGATTTCACCATAAATATTTTGATGTCTGTATTAATTTTGTCTTTTCTTCAATTATTTCTGACGAAATTGACATATTGTGTTGCCTTCTTTGTAGAAATTATTAATACAGATTTTCTATTAAATTAAACTCGGCGGGACGCATTGTTTTACATTTTTCATATTAAAAATTTAAGTGTCCCAATAGAGTCCAAACCACTAAGGTGAAGGGAATATCACAATCAGGCTTGCTCGACTAATACTTCCTTACTTATTTCATTTTTAAACTTGCTTAAAGCCCCAGTAAAACTAACTTTCTTTCTCTGTAGACCTCAGTAGTTCTATTAAAATTTGAATGGATAGTTTTTCTTATAAATAACTAGAAAGAAGTACACCAAAATATACATATCCTATCCCTTATTATTTGGATGATCAAATGAATTATATTGGAAGTCCAAGTTTTGTTTTTTTTTTTTTTTTATTACTCAAATTATAGTGTTTCCATGTAAATTTAAAGTTGATCATATTTTCATAGAATGTGTACCGCAAAAAAGCTTTTGTCCTTTTTAAATTTCCCAATTTGAATTGTGGTTTTAGTTCGGCTTCTCAACCGCAAGTCACCGCCTTCCGTCAGACACTTTAATTTAAATTTAATTACAGTTCAAATTTATGAGCCACAGCCAACCTTACTAAGCCCTCCCGTTGCCATCGAATTTTGGTCAGGACCACCGCCAACCTTGCCTCTTCCGTCATTAACCACATAATCCTTTACTTAGCAGAAGGTAGGCCATTTTTTTGGGGCTCAAAGTTCCACACGTTGCCACAATCATCGGTTGAGGAAATCTATGGGAATATCCTTTGACCTTGAGCCGCTTTCACCAAAGGCAGAAGCATAAACTCAACATTAAAAGGCACAAAGTCGTTTGGCTCGGCTCCACCGACAGCAAAGGCGCCAGCGACGTCTGCGGCAAGGGCAGTGAGTCGTAAATGCCCAGGGCAGAGACCACCAACTGTCACATCTAGCTGTCTAATTAAACACTCGCTGAGCACACACTCACACACACACTCCCATTTATTCATAGAATGCGGAGGGGCTTAGACAGGCGTCGAGTTGGGGCGGAGGGTGTATAAATTTGGGTCACATCATTAAATAAATATAAGTGGGTCGTTCAGAGGGGTCGACGGTCGTCGTTGGCAAGTTTGTCGTTTTTTTATGTTAAATATAAAAATCACAACAACACAAAGTTAATTTATTTTAAGCCTTTTTGAAAACCCGCCCGCTTCCTCCCTTATAAAGATAAGGAGCGGGAGTCTCTTTCATGTTAGCCAGGAGGCAAGTGGGGAATCGCTGTGTGGACCCCAATTAAGATATTAAACTGACGCTTGATATAATGAGCGACTGACGAATACGACTCACCTCTCCTGGGACAAGTCGTCTGTGGGGAGCTGAAAATTGCCAAGCCAAACTTCGCACTGCGCGAAAAGCGTGGCCTGCTTTTAGGGGCTACTCAGCTGCCCGTCGCGGTTTCCTTAACGCTGCTCTGCAATAAATTTATGTTGACTGAAGGGTGTGGGGGGAGGGAAGGGCAGCTCTCAAATCTACCCACAAAGCACGGCGCTTAAAATGGTTTGACTTGCCCCATATGAGCGCACACAGACACACAGACGTGCAGACGCCGCCAAGGGACTCCCTAACCGACCCCATTTCATTTGGAGCCTGTGACTCCCCCTCATGGCATATTCGGCAGACGGGCAACTGCCTGCTTATTTGTTTGCTTGTTTGCTGTGGCTTTGCATTCGGGGATGTCAGGGCTGTTTGAGAGGAAAGGGCTTACTTGTGCAAATTTCATATAATTAAACTTTGCGTATTTTCACAATGAAGTAACAATGTTTTAATTAAACCATTGGAAAGCCAAATATTTTGTTCATCCGCTCTGGAATTTCAAAAAGCGTAAACACTCACAAGCCTACGTGTATTAGGGGAGAGGGTCGACGAAATTTTGGGATTACTGAAAGTGCTTTTGGACCACTTGACAGGCATTTTGTTATTGTTTTGATTTCAGGCTACTACATAAGAGCAACAGGGAGAGAAGGCAGGTTATGTATAGAAAGAGGGATAGAGAAAGTGCCAGATAAAGTGCGTAGGAAGATAGGAATTCCAGAAATTAGGCCAAACTGAATTGATTAACGCGCAAAGGGAGGAAAGCTCAACGGCTCACCGATTTCGACACTTCAATCCGTAAGAGAAGAGATTTTCATAACATTCAAATTCGCTTTTAATTACATGATGATTCCCGAAAATTTCTGTTTTAATCGGGCCAAAGTTAATTGAAACAGTGCTATTGGATCCGCTGTAAATTGGTTTAACTATTTTTGACCATGAGCATTTCTTTCTTTCTTTTCGGATCAAACGATCAAATTGTTTCAAATCAATGAATGAGATTCGAGAGGCTTAAATAAGAAACAACAAATTATCCCTCAAGTTTTTTTTTTTTTTTTAGTCATTATCCCTTTTGGATTTCCTCTCGCTCATATGCGCGGAAAAATTCAAATTTACCAGCTCTCAACGCGCTTCGTCTGGCAACTCAAATTACGCCTCGAACTTCAGTTAACACTTGAAAAAATGTAATTCCAAACAGACGTTGCCCTTGCCATTTGCCCCGGCCGCTTCGGTGCTTTGTGATCGGTTGGTTGGCTTCCTGTTTTCCATGCCGCGCGTTGCGCCAATCGTTGTTGCCCCAAAAGATATGCTACAAAATTTGCACTCTCCCGCCGAACACACGCACTGGGGGAAAATGCACGCACTGCTGGGCCGGCGCTGCGGTTGCCTGTCTTTTAGATGAATTAACACACACACCCACACACATACACAGCCGTCGACCGCTGGATTGCGCAAATTGCTCACGAATCTTAAATTGAATTGTTGGCCCACGCAGCTGCTACAAGGCCAAGAGGGATGCGGTTCAGAGAGGCGGGGGCTGATGCCGAAACTTCTCCGGAAAAACTCTTTACATATCATGGATATTTCACTGACGCGCTTAACAACTTTTGCTGCGGTTGCTCTCCGAGTAAAATTGCATTGCCGAGCGCACAGTTCAACTCGGTTTATTTCAAGTCGTTTCAGCTCAGCTCGGTTGGGTTGAGCTCAGCAGAGGCGGCAGGCAGCCTTGCGTTTGTTTTATCTAATTGCCGGCAGTTAGCAGAGCCCCTTCTCCTCAAGACCATTCACCACCATACATGTCATGGGCCGAGGCAGATAAGATATATACGAGAATATATAGAACATAAAATATATAAGCGCCTTTCAGGTCGCTCGCTGGGTGTTTAGAGTCGCCTACTTTATCTTTTGCCTCAGCTGGCAGCTGGTCAACAGCTTTTTAGAAATTAGCTAGCCAACGAAAATGCCAAGGCTGTTCGGTGAGAAAGTATGTGTGTGTGTGCATGCGAGTGTGTGGGTGTGAATGAATAAGTGGGCGACTGTGCGGCTTCCATGGGGGTTGCTTTCTGCTGACTTGGAGCTTCCGCTGTATTTATAATTTATTTCCTTTCTGAAAGGCCAATTCCCCACCATTTACACTCCAGAACGAGAGGAAAGCGAAAGAGAGGCAGACCAATGCTCTGCCCAGTCAGTAGTCCCCTTTTGCTTTGATTGTGTGTGGTGGTCTGCAGTTAGCCAATTTATTATCCAGTTTAATTGGAAAATTCTGATTTCCATTTTAACGAATTAGCACCTGCGTCGTCCGGCAAACTTAATGAGTTACTGCCACTGCCTGAATTGCCAGTCCACAAGTCGCGTTGGGGGATATCAGAGGGCGATAATCGCCCCCGAGAACTCTCTAAATTACATTTTGGACAACTGACCTGGGGGCGACCTTAACTTTGTCCATTCCGTTAACCATCCTTCTTCGGGAATCCATTCCATGGCGTATCACCTGCCCAATATTCTAAAGACTTTCATGCCAATGAAACGAACTTTGGATACCCTATTTTTAAGTTTAATCGTGTCTTTTACAATTGAAACTGAAGTTTGGTCTACAGGTTAATTAGAAATTGTACTAAAGATTTTGTATTTTTAATAAGGTCATTTTTACTTCAAACTTTCGTTGACTGTTATATTCTTCTGCTCATATTTAGCAACGATTAAATTTCTTGTCCTTTCTAGAATTTGGGAATATAAAGATAAATAAAGCAAATTCCTGCAAATGCTTGTGCTGATCATTAAAAACTTTTCTTTAATGAGAAGAATGATGATTTTTATAAATGTTTCAGATCTACAAACACGGATTAAACGGTGGAAAAAGTATTCGTTCGAACATTTATTATTTTTTTCAAATTAAATTCTTTATATATTTTTAAACCGGTTTAGATGCCAATATCATAAATGTCATAAAATTATACGTAATAAAATGAAGCATTTAATGTCTTCAATTAGAAATAAATGGATTTATTGTTTACGAGAAATTCTCAGATGCCCGGAAAATATAAAATCCAATCATTAGAACTCTTAAATGGACTAAAATGATATTCGAAATGTAATTTCATATTAATTTTTATGCGTCTTTGAATTACAAAAGCCTTTCATTCTAAAATTAATCCAGTTTTAGTTCAGCTTTTCGCCGTTCTATCGCCGATTACTTTAAATTGTAGAGCAGCCAAATGACAGCCAGCCGATCCCACTGAATGTCCGACTTGACTGCAAATTCGGCTTTTATGTTTTTCCACAGAACTGCAATTTGTAATGTGCTTTTTGTTTGGGCTTTATGGTAGACATTTATTAAATATTTTTTTTATTATTGACTCTTTTTTATGCCGTGTACACGAGGCATTAAAAAAGCTCTGCCCGTTTAATCGCCATTGAATTGCGGCTCAGGGCCCCCGGGAACCGTCCAATGCAGGCGGCCAGCCCGGCCGCCCGGTTAACCCCGGGGCTCTTAATCGATCGTTTTGTCTCTGCGGCGGTGCAGCGGAGGGCCCGGGGCCTGGGAGTAAAGCGGATTTCCGGAATTCCTGCACAAATTCAGCGATAGTCGAGGCGGAATCGGTTTATTTGCCCGCCTCGGCTCGGGTTGCCGGTTATCATTGTCCCGGCCTGACTGTGGTATTTGTTCTATATTTTTTCTGCATTACACGGGGGCCGCATTTAGATTCAATTAAATTAAGGCAGCTTGTGGCTTTTGTTTTTTTAAGCAGTGCAAAATTTATGACAACAAATGGGGAATTGAACGAGGACACCTTTTCCCTCGAAAAGGGAGGGCCAGTTTTACCGCTGCAAGAACTCCCACGACATATAATCGAATAAAAAAGGAATAAATTCGATTAAAAGCTTTGAAAAACTGTTCAACAATTTATACAAATTTAATTACACGCTGACGAATTAGAACGAAACCCTCTAAGTCTGCCTGGTGGTAAATTAAATTAGCTTAATAGCTAAAAATGAATTCCAATAATAATTCCCTAAAATCATAGAACTGTGCATAGATAATTCGGAAAGATTGAATAGCTCTGATGGACAATTACGACTGCTGAAATAGAAAGGAGGAGGGGTGGGGGAACTTAAACTACTTTAGAAGTCGATTGGGCTTGAAAAATTTAATTATCCCTTATAGACGCTTTTCGAATTCATAAGCGATACCTTTTTTAACAATTATTTGTGCGGGAATATAAAGAAAAGAAGTAAATTCGCCGACTTCTGTTCGAAGGGAAGGAGCTTCCGCCCTTTTGGCTAAGGACCCTTATCAAATCGGTTTAAGTTATGCCAAAGTGTTGACACCACTCAAACTTCTGCAAGGGATCTGAAAAATTAGGCCGCCTTTCCCAACGCCACGTGGACGGTGGCCCACTGACAAAAATCAAAGGCCGGTTCAAAGCTTTTAAAGATTCTCGCGTTGTTTTTCGAATGGCCGGAAACCAAATGTCAACCCGGGGCCCAGTCCTGGGAAAACTGGCCGCTAAACGGAAGAGCAAGAAAAAAGAGAAAGGAAAAAAACACTCACAAAGAAAAAAAAAAAAAAAATGAAAAACCCTCATCATCAACAAAACAAAAATCGGCACTTCGTCTTTCTAATAGCCCCCAAGCCACCCAGGCTGCCACGGAATAGACGAATGTAGGAATCAAAACGGAGAATGGAAAAAACAACGCCCGCAATTTCGTTTAGAAAATTGGAAAACCCCAAAATGGACTTTGAATTCCAATTGCCAGCGTTTTTCCCCACAGCTGCACCGCAAACGCAGCCGCAAAATAAGCGACGTGCCCCAGCGCTTCATCTGACGAGGCGCACTGGGGCCATAAATCATAGTGGACCCAGGGACTGGGAGAAAAAAAATCTTTGATATCTGAAATGCAAAAATCCTGCCCCCAACTTGATCGTTGGGCTTTGTGGCCACGTCTTACGCATCGAAGGGCGCGCCAAGAGTAATTAAAAACCCAGCGATGAGTACCAGAATGCGTCGCTTAACTAGTTTTTAATAAGTTTTTAATTAAAAATAAATATTCATTTGGAGGAAAACTGATGGGCGGCCGATGCCGCCGCCGCTGCCACGTGACCCCGTCCGACCGTCTGTGCCTCTACTTCCTGAGGGCGGGCCATGGTTCCCGACGCTTTGTGTTTGTGCTACTCATTACATGGCGTGTAGACAAGGCAAACAAAATTGAATTAGCATGGCAAACGGCAGGCGGCTAAAAATCACGCATACGCCGCTTGGCCCCCCACTCTCTTGACAATGAAGTGAAAATATTGTAAATGAAGAGCACCTAGATTGACAGGCTCGACCTCGGGCTGAGGTCCTTTGGGGTCCTCTTTGGCCGTGCTCGTCAGCAACTGGGTCCCCAGGCCATGTTTGCCCTCACTAACGAGAATGCTGGCTGCTGGGGGAGGACGGAAGCGGCTTACATCTGAATTCAAGCGAGAAATTATGTAGCCGCCGGTGGGCACACACGCACCCACCGAGGACACGCACAGTTTGTGGGACAATCAAGCAATAAAATTTCATGCGTTTTCACATGCGCTTGAATCCGTTGACGACCGCTCGCCCCACCGACCCTCAGATTGGCCGCTTCATAAACAAGTAACACATTTTCACTTCCTTTGAACCTGCTAGGAATTTTAAAATTTGCCCGTAGATTATCCGCTTTTAGTCGCTGCACACACACGCGCCCACGGCCCTTTGAAAAAACACACAAAGGCACGTACACCCACACACACACACGCACAGAAGTCCTCCGCGCAGCCTGGATAACTTTGGGGGCAATAGTACGGCCGACCAACGGTCCGGTCCTTTCGCATTTTGTACTTTCTTCTGTTCCTTTTCGCATTACTTGACTGACATTTAAATTAACACAATCACAGTTATTGGTGGGGCGGCGGGCAGCCGTCGGAGGGCGGCTAGCACTGAGCAAATAAGCAATACAAAATTTCCCTCCTTCTGTTTTCTTGAAAGAAAAAAACTGCTTGCCTTAGGAGCGTTTGAGCCGATCCAGAGCTTCATTGATAAAGTAAAAAACTTGATGAATCGAAGGTTTTTTTAGAGATTGTTTTTTTGTCCTCCGGCAAAGCGCACGGGGCCGTGCAGGTTTTGAATTCATTGGGTATTTGGGTCAATAAATCTGTTCGAGTTCTACAAAGTCATCTGAGTTTTTGCAGCCATCATCGTTGATTGAAAATTAATACTTCTATTTAAAGAGCACTAGGTTTTTTTTCTAGTTTTGCAGTAAAATAAAAAGCCATCGATTACAGCTGGGTGGCTTATTTTATTTAAATATTTATATTGTATATAATTTACTACAACTATCCGAAAAGATGCGGTGCTCAAAATCCTCAGCTTGTTTGCAAGATATTATTCTCCTTCTTTCTTGGTACTACTATTTCCGGTCCGGTATACATTTTTGATAAGGTTAAATAACTGCATCTTAAATTATTAGATTCACGTTGAATTTATATATAAATTTACCCAGCCGCTTTGATATTCCTGGCCTAGGGAAATCACGTTTTGGCCTTTCCCGGTCTTTTGACCCCGACAGCCGTACTCAATGGGGAAGCCATCAATTAATTTGGCATCGGGTTGTCCTACCTGCAGGCCATCGAGTTTGTGTGCGATTGCCTCGGGCTTCTTTGACTGATTTTTTTCGTTTCTTAGCCAGAATTCATCCCAGCCCGTCACTCAACCCGTTCCCCCGCCCCAACCAACCTCTGCTCCAAACTGTTAGTCCTGTATGACATTTTTGACTTGGTTTCAAATGCTCTTCCTTCCCTCCGCGGGCTGGGCTGCTGGGGGATATTTTCATATCTTTGGGCATGCGGTGTGTGTGAGTGTGTTTGTGCGTGTGTGTAAGTCACTTACGTGCACAGGGTGCGGGATGAGGGCATTGAGATTGGCGGTCGGCCAGGGGGGCGTATAATGCTGGGGCGGCGGGTCGCTCGGGCTGAGGGGCGTTTTTAATCAAAATGTAACAAGGCAAAAAGCAAACAAGCGAAGCAGACTCCCTCCCCCCACCCCCTCCCTCTTCGAGCATACATAGCGTGCCCTGGATTAGTGCAAAAGAAAAGCAGCCAGCACAAAATGCAGGGCCAGCACGGCCGGCCCGCCAACAACCGCAACAACAACAACGCCAGAAAAAAGCAAGCTCAAAAGCACACAGCGATAGTCACAGAGACCAGGACGAGGCGGGCGGGGGCGGTTGGTTGCACGGAGGTGCGGTTCGTTCGATGGGGTCGAGTCGGCCGGAGATAGTAGCCGCCTTTTTTTTATTGGACTTTATTCGCTTTGTAGCTGCGTCCGAGCCGGCAGAGCGTCCGCTTTGTTAAGCAGCGGCAACCTCGACAAATAAAGAAGTGCCGGCCAGCAGAAACCGGGGAAATACAAAAAACGGTCAGGAAAAGAGCCCACAAACAGAAATGAAGCTGGGAATCACATAAAAAGGCATAGCCAGAAGGCCCTCGGTAAAAGGCTGACCAGCTACCGGGAAGACTTACTAATTTTAGGGCACTTTCCTTGCAGATCGCATTTTGTTCTCGAGTTGATTAAATATGAAGCAATCGATGGTTTCGTGCAGGCCGCGGCGGTTTGCCATTTGAATTGAATTCGCCGCAAGCGTCCGAGCGTTAAATTGACAGCGGTGGGGGGACGAGCGGCCACTTTTGTAGCCGGCTAATTTGTAACTGAATTTGCAAACAAAAGCATCCCGCCGAAGACCCTAACACACGGCTAAGCACATGTAAGCACTTGAATTCGCCACTTAACAGCTCCCAACAGCCAGCGGGCTGCGGGCGGTGGTCGGTGGGCGGTGGGCGGTTGGTGGCGAGCGAGTTGGCTTTGTTGCTCGGTTTGGGCCTGAAATTAATTAACCAACACTCCAACGCCAAGCAGTCAAAGCGATTTCAATGGACCCCACTGACGAACAATAAAACAATAACCGAGCGACCGAGAGAGAAGCCGGAAGAAAAGGGAAACAACAAGGACAAGGATGGCGTTGGCGATGGCGATGAGGTCCCGTCAACACATTACAAGCCACTCGATGAGCTGCCACTGACGTTGGTGGAGCCCACACACAGGCACACTACTGAAGATGGAGGTCGATAATTTGCTGTGCGTAGTTCCCCTTCGTTGGCTGTAAGGAGCAAAAGCTCAAGGCAAAGGCATTTGTTTTGGCGAGCCAGGGAGTCGGGGCGGAGACTAACTGGCAATAACAATGGCCCGAATGGCTTTCAATGACCAACCAGCGACTGACCAACGACCGACCAGGACAGGGCCAGGCGATCCTGCCGTACAGTTAGCAAAATGGGAGATGCGGCTTTGGTGGAGCTGCTGAAAACACTCAGCTCTAGAAGAGGGCTGATTAAACAGATCCTAGCCGGGAATAAGTGAATCAAAAGATAAGTGAATTATGGAAATCTTGCTGTTCTATAACAACTTATCTCCAAAGAGATCTAGAATCTGAAATATATTCCCAAAGATTCAAGAGATTTCGAATCTGAAGTATAATTAGCCTTAAAGATCCCGATTCTAATTCAGTCGGTCTTATATCATTTTGATATTATTGTGAATATCTTAGCTTCCTTTTAAGTGTTGCTTTAATCTTATCCAATATTCTTGGTATTTCGGGTTATTTACGGGTGCGAAAGGAAATAGCGCAAAAAATTTCTTTTACATATATGAAAATCTTATGGTTCTACGCATTCGGTACAATCAATAGTTATATTAATGAATATAAATTGTTTTGGCATAGAACTCAAGTTTCTAAGAGTCCTTCATAGCTCCCGAGTCTAAAAAAAAAAATGCTCATACGTGATGCTTATTATATTGGGGCTTTCTTTTAAGTAACTGAGAGAACCAAAGCTATTTTAAATGAATATCTTATGGTTTTAAGCCTCCTGTATAATTATTATTTTAATGAAAAAATATCTCATATGGGTTTCAAGAGCTTCCAAGTCTACAACACAGTCCCAAATATCGAGATTATAATAGAGCCGATCACATGTCATTCCGATTTGATTAGAGGAATCATAGATTCCTCTCCAGTATTGCATACAACTTCACCAAGATACTTTGTATTCTGTTTTGGTGCGGGTATAATAACTATGAAAATTAAACTTATTTTGTGTTGAAATCGGATATCCTTAAATCCACCCGCACCCAAGCAGACGAGAAATGGATATTCCAAAAGAACTTTTTATCCAGCCCGGGCAGGCGCGTGTGAGGGTGTGTGTGCGTGTGGTTGGTATTAAAAACAAAAGACCCATAAAGATTATGTCAAAAACAAACTATTCAATTAAGTAACTAAACTAACTGACGTTGGCAGTCATCTTACACGAACTTCCTCGCACTTGTCCGCTCTCCTGCCCTCGCCTCCATCCCATCCTCTGGTCGGATCCACACCAGCAGCCCGGCCCGGCCACATGCCAACTGTCAGGCCGAATGAGAGGAACTTTTGGTCTGTGTCACACCCCCAGCAACCCGAACAAGTTCCATGTCAGCTTTTTTCACCACTTCTATAGCCGCTTGAAGCTATGCTAATGCTGCACATGTGGCGAAACTAGGTGACAATGATGAGTGCCGATAGAAAGACAACTTCTTTTCTTTAACTGTGTAGAACCCTCCACCATCTTGAGGCTGGCCGTTGGTCAAATTTCGTTATTAACATTATTAAGCAAAGGTTTGGGTTGAAGCGCGTGCGGGAGGAATACCGGGGGTACCTTAAACCCATTGGCCACGTGTCATAAAACAAACAATAATCCTGCTGCGCCTGGCATTCCACTTTGGTGCACAATAAATTGTATCTAATAATGCGCCGCTGGTTGCGTTTGCACACATCGGCCGGCCGGCCCACAGCCAAGGAAGCAAAACAAACAATCAATCAATAGACAATACTTGGGGCCCTTGCCCTGGACCGATCTGGCGAGGACTTGAAACAAAAGCGGCCAAGGAAAACGCCCCAGGAAGGAGAAAAAGATAAATATTTATACCCGAAGCAAAGTGCAGCGCCGCTCGACTTGTTTTTTCAGCTTCGTTGGAGCGAACCCGGTGGCCCCGGCCCTGGCTCTGGCTCCTTTTTTTTCTTCTGTTGGACAATAAAAAACAAGTAGGTAAATACAATAAAAATGCTGGTACTCCCAGGCAACCTTCCGCCAGCCGAAGGAGTCCTTTTATATTTCAATTTGAAACTAAGGTTTGTCTGTGTGCCCGTCGAATTGTCCACAATTTTTGACTAGCATTATTTATATTTTTTCCCCCATTTTGGCCATCGGCAAAGCGTTTGAATTTATTGGGATTCCAAAAGTAAAGAAACAAAAATGAACTACGATCCCTTTAGTGCTTACCGCCAACACCCTTCTTTATCCTTTTGATTTATCCAAGAATAGCGGAAATTGCTTAGACCGACAGCCCACTTTTTGGTTCTTAAACGACGTTTTATAAAACGAAGCATATGCCACGGTCAAGCGATGGAAATCTTTAATATATTCGGCCAAACTATTTCATTGACTAAAATAAGTAAATTAAATCGCTTCTTTCTTCCTTTCTGTCCTTTCAAATTGATATTACAGCTGGCCAGGTTATAGCTTACAGGAGGGAGAGAGAGAGTTCTTTAACACGTTTGCTAGGATATCGTAATATTGCTTGAGTCAGATCTTGAAAATGGATAAACGTATTCAGTGGCTTTATTAACTGTTAGCATAAAGAAATTATATTTTTACCATTTGAACATTTATAATTTATAAGGAAACATAAATTTATATATTTATTCTCCATTCAATATTTGATTCATTCGGACTTTAAGAATTATATTTTGTTGTTCATTATAAACAAGAAACCCAATCTTTAATACACATGAATTAACTAATATTTTTATAAAAGAGTCCTGAAACAAAATTGTGTAAGGAAACTGGGACACGCCTTAAACGTTCCTTAAAATCGTTTAGGAATTTAAGAATAATTCTTATTTCTTTTTAATGCTTCTACATTCACTTTAGTTTTTTTTTTATTTTTTTTTTAATGCGACTTTTATTTCCGTATGTTAGGTGCGCTTCTGTGCTCTATCGGCCTGCTTGCTAAGTAGTCGGCAATGATTTTTACGACAACTTAAGGCTTACGTGGTCCGAAGGACAACACTCGCGGGGGGTGGGGTAGAAATTCGGGTGTGGCCAATGACGGGACTTAATTGCGCCACAGACCCGTCCGCCTGGAGTTATGTAGAGGGAGCGTGTGTGGCCAATTTATAGCATCAGGATAAAAGCCAATGGACAACTGAGAAGTGGCCAAGTGACTGGCCAACCGACCATCCAATCGGCTTAGTTAAGACATCAAGCACAAAACAATTGCCCTGCACAAATGAAATGACCGAGAATGTTTTGATGGAAGATATAAAGTTTCTTGGGCCGGCGGAGGACAAAGAAACAGATACACATTAAAGACAGTTTATTTCAAATAAATACAAGCACATCCACACACAGCGAAGATTTCTCTGGCTAAAAAAGTTGCCAAAGATAATGAGTTTTTATAATAGACTGACCCCAACCCATTGTCCCACTCTCTGCGGTCTGCGGGTAAAACAAAAACTTTCCCCCCTCAAATTGAAGACAGATTAACCCAATGCAATGTAACTCAACCTCAACTCAACTGAGTTTGCCAGTTAAGTTTATGACCTGCTGGCTGTGATAACAGCCTGGCTGTCGGTTGCAAACTTCCTCCCCCAAAGGACTTACAACTTCACTCTTACTTAGTAGTTACATTCCCCTGTTGATTCAGTGCAAACTAAGAATCCCAGTATTTGCCATATCACAAAATATGAACGAAGAATTATCTAATTGCTTAGTTTTTTTTACCTTTTCACCCTGAACTTTCTCATATTCTTGCCTATCATTTACAATTTCTGTGAGACAATTTAATGTAATATTTCATCTTTAAACAAAGCTTACGAAATTCACCGGTTGAAGCTCATTTTTTACTCCGGTGGCTTCACGTTATCGAGGCAACAATTGCAGCTTGCAAGTGGCTGCCCATCCATTCAATGCTTAATCTATTTGCTGACCCAGTCGAGCTCGAAACAGTTCTCTGGGCGCGTTGCCTCAACTTTCCGTGTCTAATTTGAAATCCTTGGACGATGACAGGAACGACAGAGACAGCCAGCCACCTGAGCACCGTGGCATCTTATCCTGGCTGGCCAGCTTGGCTTAGCGCATCCCAGGACTAGGGTCCAAGTTCAGGTCACTTGAGCTGCCTGAATTCCCAGCTGGGTGTGCTGGTCGCCTCGCACAATTCGAATACATTTGTCAGGTCACTTCAATCAACTCGAAAGCAGGCGAGTGGGATGAACAACTGAAGCTGAAAACCGAGCTTCTTCCACACGCACACGCAGACATCAATCAGTGATACGAATACCTGGGGTGTTTGGCTATGCAAACCGCAAAGCCGGCCCTCCCCCCGATCGTCTTCTCTGCTGACCGTCTGACCCAACAAATTACTCAATTTCATTGTGCTTGCATATCCATATCCTCTGGCCGGCTGAGCCCGGCCGCCCCACCAACAATGTGACTTTGAATGGGCAGGCGGGGACGGACTGATGGACTGACTGATGGAGGAACGGTTAGTTGGCTGGCTGGCTGGTTGGTTGGTCGAGCTTGGCTCTTCTTTTATAACCGCCAGGCAGTCATCAACAATCAACTTGATGACGAGCACAATAAAAATGAAAACCGAAACCTTCGCCGGAGATGCCAAGGCGACTTGAGGGAGCAGAGTCGAGGCGAGTTATTTGCTTACTTTTATTAATGTCGAAACGTACGGGAACGATTTACAACGACAATAAAAAGCGCGTCCTGCTATCATATCGCACAATGTCGCTCATTCAAGACTCGCTCGGAATTACTATCTAACCGAGCAAGGACTGGCCTGGCCAAGACGGCGGCGACGGCATCAGAGCCACTGACAATGGCAAGAAGGTACGGATTTCGATTTATGTGCACTGCACGCAACAGCAGCAGTGGCATCGGCAGCGGTATTCCCACAAAAAATTTCTCAACGAGCGACTCACTGCTCGGCGAGAGAACGAGGAGTGAACAGGACACAATGCATGGAATGTGCAAATCTTAAAGACTTTTGAATTGCCAGCCATAAATGCGCATTTATTTCTATGCTCAGCTGCCAGCCAGCCAGCCAGCCAGTGAGGCAGTAAACCAGAAAGCAGCAGCTGTGGCGGATGGTGGGGCTTGGGGGCGTGCATCACTTTGTCTCATTTTTGTGCTTCGCTGACAAATGCAGCCGTGCATATGCTGCCCACACACACACACACACACACACATCCTAGTCGGCATTGAATTATATACTCGTTGGGGGCTCCCGCTCGCCCACGGAAGCTCCACTGACTCCGTCGTCCGTTGCTCTCGGCACCGATACCCTGCCAGCTTCCTGCAGTCAACGCATATTGGAAGCTAAGTTATCGCATTTGCGACAACAATGCAGCCAGCCAGGCCAATAGTGATGCCGACAGTGATAAAAGCCAAACCTTGTGCCCAAAAGTTCATTTTTCCTCTCGACCTAGGATTTTACGAAGATATCGCTTGGAGGATTAATAATTTGTTATTTTGTCAGTATGAACAAATAAAACTTATGAACCCCCTAAAAGAATATAAATTCGTAAAATGACATTGGCTTAACAATATTTTGATACCTTAAAATATTTTAAACTTATCTTCTCCTAGTTACCCCAATAGACCTGTGGCATTATTGGAAAGTATAAATTATTTGGAATTTAATGCCTCTAGGAATCCAAGTCGTGTGTTTAAACAATTATGTTTTTAAAATTTTCGTATAAACTAAAGGAAAATTAATATTGGCATCACTGGCGGGAAACAATCGCAGACGCAGTCGCTGCATTTGGGGAATCGTCCTGGGCCAACGATTCTCGTTCCTCACACACGCTCACTCGCTTGGGCATCTCTTACAGTTGCTTGCATATTTTTGCCATTTGAATTTGTAAAATCAACATCCATTAATCTGGTGCCGAGTCGACTTCCACTGGCACTGTCGCTGCCACTTCGCACAGGCGTTGATGTGCAGGTCGGTGGAGATGGAGAGACCAATGCAGTCTTGAAATCTACAGCGCTCGCTTCGTATGCTCGGTTTCATTTCGAAACTGCACAAATTTTCACGCCCTTCCCCGTGTCTCGGTATCCCCGGACCCACTATCCCAATCCCGGTAGCGAAAATATGAAAAATCCCCTAGCTCTGTCCTCCCACTCCCCGTAAAAGGCTCAGCCAGCAACGGAGATGGCGGCCGAGACGACGACATCGACGACGACGACTGGCAGCCAGTGGCAGTTGCGTCGCGATAGGACTACCACCACCCGACCCGACCCCACAGTGTCTAAACGTCCGGACGAGCGCTGCATTATTTGCATTTTACGATTCGCCTCCTGCCCGCCCCGTTCATAGGAAGTTGGAAGGTTGCCACACCATGTGCACCCACACGGTTACCGCCCGCCCAAGTTGGCTGGAATGCTCAAGTGAGCTGTGCTGCATTTTGTCTACTCAGGGCTTCAAGGAAATAAGTAAAGATTTTTTAAAACACGCAAAAGATTGCTACGGATATAGGGGATTATGTTGCTCATCGAAGGAAGGCAAGATAATTTATGGTCTTCTAATTATTGAACACAATCCAACAGAAAAACAAAAACAAAGCAGGAGCCCTTTAGGAGGAGAAGAATACAAGCTACCCCTTTTGTTTCTATATTATACCCTTAAGTTTATACCCTCTCGAAAAGAGTTAAAAGCAAATCATTCTGATTAGGGATTAAACAAATTTGGAGCATTCACTTCTCTTCTTATCTTTGTTCTCATTATTTTATGGTCAGGCTGTCTCTTACTTTAAATTAAATCTGGCAACGCCTTTTGGCCTTCTTTCGGTGGTATCGCGACTTCGATTGTTCTTATTATTCGCATTTCGACATTAAAATTCGTATGTGTAACTTAATTCCACATTCCGCATTTCCGACATTCATTATGTTCCGCAGCCGGGCTCGACCGATGAATTAAATTTGCACAATTGGAGAAGTCGTGTACTGGCTGTCAGAATTTTCTTTTATGCATTTTCTTTCATTGAGCGGTGCTGTTATTGGCTGAACTCGGTCCTTTTAATGGGCCAAATTTCCTTTTCAACTTTATTGATGACGTCGGTGGCCCAACAATGAAAAGAAATATATGCACGAGTATATAATTTTTAATTTATTTCTCAAGCGAAAGTCATACTGATTGCATAAACAAGTTGTGCTGCAGGCCTGCAAAATTTACAATCGCTTTCTACGAATATACGAAGGAAAAAAATATATTGGGAAGAAACTCAATATTGCATTTTTATAGTAATTAAAATATTTACTCGTAATTATTATATGATTCTTAATATTTAACATAATGGGACTGAATTTTAAGACTCTTAAATCCCATTTATGAACTTCAGCATGTGACTTTTCAAAAGGATACAGAAACAATTAAGCCGGCTGAATTTTCTCTTTTCGTTTTGATTAAATTATCACATATCCATTGAATCGAATCATCATTTAAAAATATAAACCTTCTGAAGCGATTACTTTTGAACCTTAATATTTACAATTATATTTAATCAAGATATTAAGTCGCTTATTCCTTTAATTCTTGTGGCGCCAAATGTGTACGTCTCTTTGTTAAATAGAGATTCGCCTAATTTCTGATATATGTGCGCTTATGATTTTATTTCCTTCCGGCTGCCCCGAGGTCCGAAGTAAGCTTCAATATCGCTTGGTTGCAGGGCGGTGAACGCTCCTGTGGCTCCCGTCGTCGTCGTCTTCGACGCGTTGGCGTTGTCAACATCGACGGAAGTGCATGTGTTTTTCCGTTGGAATAACTCCATTGTGTGTTCCAGCGCAGTCAGGCGATATCGAGGGCGTGGGCGTGGCCGAGGACGTCGAGCGGCTACGTGGACCGTCGCATAACGTAAGCCGGCGATGCCTCGGTTTTTCCTGCTGGTGGGGCCACTGCCGCCGCGGACACCGCTAACGTAACGTAACGGCCATGATAAAGACGAGCCCCCATGACAAAGCGAAAAGGGGGAGGACGATGAGGAGAACTCTTGGCACGACTCGCGCTTAGAGGCAAATGCCTGCACATGTGCAGCACGGCAATGTGCGTGGCTGGCATGCCACGTCAATTTCTGCTAGACATTTTCAACTGCGATTTACGCGAGCATCGGCTGCAGTGGGCCGGCGGCAATTGTGATGGCGCTGGTGGGGCCATTTAAAGCCGCCAAGATCTACTCACTGCTGAAAGACGAGGGGAGCTTTAAGCCGCTGGGCTGGCTGCCTTGACAAACTGTTGCCACTTGTTTATGCCACAGTCCTCGACGACCCATCGTGTCGTCGTTACTGATGCTTCAGTTGGCGCTGCCTCGCGACCGCTTTTGCCTTTGGCGCCGTTCCTGTTGTTGGCCATGAATTATCGTTGTTTCTTTTGCGTTTTGTTTTAGCTGGCATAAGCACATAAATCATTGCAAAGTTTCAAGTTTAGCGGCAGACGACATAAATACAATAACTAACGAGAGAGAAAAATATAATTGTAAATAGCCCAACCCGAGCAAAGGGACGGGAAGGGCAGGCTGCGACGACCCAAGAAGACCCAGAGGCAGGCCCAGTAAAAACAATGCGCTGGCCAAAACAAAACCAAACTGGGCCCCAAGTCGGGGGAGCTGTGGGCCCACTTTTAAGTGTCAAACGGCGGTCTGGTGGTCTGGGCCGTCTGGGCCGGGGAAACCGGAGAAAACGCAGGCACATACCAACATAAATTGCTGAAAAGTGTGAAAAGAACATAATTGTAACATTCCTTTTGGCCAAAAGCAATGCAAAGGCACAGACACCGACACCGGCAGCGGCAACGACAACGACTCCAATGCCGACCGGGACAAAACGGACCAGTCAACAGCGGCAGAAAAACCCCTGCCACGGGATTAGAAATGAGCCCACAAAACAACACCAGTTAATACCCTTTTTGGAAATCCATTGCCCAAGTACTGAGATTTATGGACATTAATTAGGTAACGAAAATTGAAAGAAAAGCTTGGAAGGAAGGAAGGAAACATTAAATCTTATTTATTTTTAATACATGTACAACATATTTTTATTTTTTTTTTATTTTTTAAATATTCAATTGAAGTCTTAAAATTTTATTTGTAATTTTGGTATAGTCAGTTTTCAATTTTAGTTTTATTAAGGAGTCCGGAGCTCATTTATATTACAGCTTTGATCTCTCTCTTTCTCCCTTTCTAACAGTAAAATTGCTTCTTTTTTATTAAATATTACTTTATGTAAAGAAAACGAAAACTTTCTATAATTTTTTAGCCCATTCCAAAATATTTTAAGTCTACTCGAATGTTGAGAATAGTGCGATTCGAAGTTGAGGTTTTTTCTTTTCAACGATTAACTGGACAACAGCATATTTCATATTATGAAAATAAATTTTTACGTATATATAGCAAACGACTTAAAAAATACATTGTTTAGTGTATTCAAAATTAAAAGATATTGTATCAATTCAGATCTCGATATGGAATACAAAGCTTCATATCGGGGCTGCTTTTAATATAACCAAGAACCCGTATACATTTTTCAAGTCCTAGTAGTTTATTAAATAATTAGACTTAACATAACTTTGCCGTGATTCTTTCTTTAATGTCTCGACAAAAAAGAGTACTTAAAATTTGTCTTGCTTTCATTTGTTGTTGTTGGGTTTCTTTTGCCAAGCATTCAATTATGTATGTCTATGCGCTGGCTGACTGGGCCAACTGTGCCACCATGCCGCTCGGCTGCCCGTCCTTTTGTCCTGTCGCACACACACGCATACACGGGCAAACAGAGCAAAAGTTTTTCCCCAGAATGAAGACCGTTTGTAATGCCCGCAAAAAAGGGCATGAAAGGTGTTTTGATGTTAGTGCGATGACGATGGCTATGGTGACTACGATGTTGACGTCGACAACTGCTCGTTGCTGTTGGCCACACGCTGGGCGGTTGGACGGCTGGACGGCCTCGTGGCTCTGCCCCTCTTCGCCACGTTTTTGTATACCTTTTTATAACACCGACTCTCATGCACACACACGCGCGCATACGTCGAGTTTATGGGAGCGCTTTCCCTTTTTTTCACCCACATAAAAAATAACAACGTTTCACAAACGCAAAATTCGGTTCAAAAACTTGAATAGAAATGTTTTTCCCAGGCCAAAACAGACCAACACAGACGGTGGGACGACGGACGGGGCTGGCTTGCTGGCATTTCTGGTGTGGAGTCAAAAGGAAAATATGCGGCAATTGTCCGTTATTTTGGCAGCCCGGTCCACCGAGAAAATAAAAATCCGGTCAAAATCAGACAACCAGAGTTTCTACCTTATGCCAACGGGCTGGGCATTTCACAGCCAAGCACTCAATCGTCTGAAAGCGGAAGCAACAAACCATCCAAAAGTCACCCAGGCCACGAGTCAAAGTCGACCAGAATTGCCTACCAAAAGTCCCCAATCCGAAAGTGGGGCAGTAATGCGATACAATCCGAGGCCCCAAATTGGTTTTTGGTCAAAACTCTCGGTTTAATTGGGCAAACCCAGAGCCCTGCCCAGGCCACCAAAGGACACTTTCATGACAATAAACGCACAATCACTCGTTCATATTCAGATTCATATTTGCACTGACATCCAGTAAAATACATGGCACAATTTGCATTACTCTGCTTATTTGCCTGATTTATAGGCGGTTTCAAGTTGCCAATTGTAAATGGCAATCGAAATGGCAAGGCCACCACTGCCACAGTTCATTCATTTGGCCAGCCAATTGTTGGAATGGGTCAATTGAATTTCGGAAATCCTATGGCCTGTTCAGGTGCCAGATGACCTGTTTGCAATCATTAGGATTCAGATTAAATTGCTGAGCCCTGCTCTTCGGCTTCCAAAATCAAATTGAATCAATTATTTTCAAATTCCACAGGCAATCGGGAAATTTGCTAAAAAGTTCACTTCGACATCAGTTATTTTTGGGGTTTTATTTTTTCTTTCTTCACGTTATGACAATGGTTGTATATATATATATTTTTTTTTTTTTGAGTTGCTGTTAGCATACAAAATATGATAATCAGATTGGAGAGATAAATGAGGAGTTCAAGGTTTGCTTCTTCGCTTAGAGCAGACCTCACTGAACTTTTATTTAATGAGGCAACAAACACAGAAACAACTTCGGCATTATGGAATCCGATCTATGATAACAACTTTAATCTTGTTTCAGATCAAAGCCGAGCCTCACCGTCTTAAAATTATTCTGTGCTTTCACGAAATCTTTTACGGTGTACAATGTGACACTCATAAAATGAAAGGGAGAGATAGAAAATAAAATATGACTTACACTTTTTTATCGCGACCAACTGCCGGGATTCTCGATTTACCGCGCATTATACAATTTGGAGACTAGCGATCTAAGCTTTAAGACAAATAAAATATAATTAATATATTTTTCTGCTTTTCCACTGTCTCTCGCCTAAGACTCCATTTTAGCTTGATTTCCGGCTATTTCCCCATCTCTCTTTCGTATGTTCAGTTTCTGTCATTTCTATTTGTTTTTTTAGCCAAGATAAGCAACTGCTTATCCTTCCTTATCAGACCTTTTATGCCCTTTACCCAAATGTTTTATTATACCATTCAAAGTACAATTAGCAGTACAGATAGCTTATTTTCAAGTTTTGTATTTGTGAGCTGATCTTTTAATGAATTCGATTATTTCAAAACAGTGTACAACTCTATTATTAAACTAAACATAATGTGATTGATGCTAATGCAATTTTTGGTACATTTTGTGTACCATCCCAATAACTTGTATAACTTCCAATTTGGCTTTCTCAGGTGTTTGTATTTGTGTTTCCTCAGTGGAGATTTACTTTTTGGCATTTTTTTTTTCATTTTTCTGACCCTTGCCTTTGACGGCAGCACTTTTTGCCATAACTGTTTTTAGGGAAGCGCCCTCAGGGGGTATATCGTACAATTTATAAAGCTGGCCGTCAAAATTAGCGCAAACACAACTTTTGCGAATTGATACAGATTTGGATTTGTTCATCGCATCAATGACTTTTTTCAAGGTAGCTGATCGAAGACTTGGTTTGCGTGATCGAATCGTCTTTAAGGTCCTTTGAGGTCGCTTACGGATACGTTTGATGCCGTTTGCATTGGCATGAGCTTTTTTTTGCTTTCTGGGCTTTACAGCTTTGTTGGTCCTTTTATTGCCCCTAATAGGGCGCTCATTGAGTTGGGGAACCTTGACTTCTGGCACAGGCTCTATATCCAGATAAGCGGACTCATTGTCGCTCAGTGACTGACTTACAGATTCACTCAAACAAACGGATTCGTGTGACAAAATCGATTGATTGGTTGGAGTCACTGTCGAAGGGCCGTCCAATTCAGTTGGTTCGTCGGTTGATTCAATCATCGCTTCGTTGGAAGCTGTTCCAGAGCCAAAACCTTCACTGGAGGAAGTGCCTCTCTAAAGAATGATATCAGTATCTGTAAAAGCGCTACAATTACTCACTTACCCTAATAAAATGTCTATCCATTAGCTGTTTGCAAAAATCGTCCATATTTTAACAGACGTAAGAAAAGTGCTTTGTGTTTGATGTGTCTCTATAGAAATCTAAATAAATTATGTCGTTTCTGATTGACTTAAGACTAATAACTGACAAAATATTCTCGGGCTACGTGATTTAAGAGAAACGAACAATAAAATTTATTCGGTGTATCGATGAAATGATTAGATCTTTGAAATTTAACTCCTATCTGAAACCAATTGAATCCAGATCTGGGGGTCGCAGCAAATTAATGAGAACTGCAAAATTTGGAATGCAAATTCTAACTTGAAATTAAATATTGAAGGCTAAAATAGAATTAAATTAAATCCTTGGGTAATTCTTACTGCTTTAGTTTACCTCTTCCGAGAATTTGCCCCAGTATTTATGGGTATAAGGAAATGAGTTATTGATTTGTAATTTCTCAGAAGCTTCCTGCATTTACTTCACCGACACCCATGACAGCGAATACGCGTACAAAAAGAACGCAAGGACTTGCGGACAAACAGACTTTCGTTTTGGCAAGTCGAAATCATCATTTTTCAATCTGCCGTTGCGAGTGCAACTATACCGCCGAAACTCATTAATAAAACACTGTCACACACACACATCCACCCGCAGCTCCAGTCGCCGTCTCGACACAGAGGCAACGGTAACAAATAATTGCATTTCGTAGGCGGATGGGGCTGGGGGCTTAGATGCCCATTAAAAGCGCCGCCGCGCAGGTTTCTCATCAAATGTCAAACGTAATGTGACGTTTTTGTTGGTATTTGAATGCCCCCAACCCCCTAATTGTTGGCGCCGTTGTGTGGTTGTTGTTGTGGTTGCAGCCTTTGCCAACGCCTTTTGCTTACGCCCCAAAAACTATGCTACTCTTTTGCTACGTGTGCGGTTGATGGAACCAAGCCGCCGCCGATTCACCACCGGCAATATTCACCAATGCAAGAGGTGATCGCAAAGTTTTAAAACCTTCCTAAATATAAAAATAAAATATATATAAGCACGTTTTTTCGTTATAAAGCATAATAAACTTCTTTGGTTGCCTCAAATATGGACCATAAAGTATTGACTCTTGGCTGCATTATATGTTTGAAATTAAAGACAAATTCTTATTGCTATCTTATGAAACATGTCAAGTGGTCGCGTGATCAGCATAGTAAGCACATAAATATATAATCAAATTCCTTTTATCTCATTAGTTGCACAATTATGCGAGTTGGTTTTAAGCTTTTCTAGCCACCCTCGTTCGGTAACCGCTCGAAGGGCGCTACAGTAGACAACAGCCACTGACGGCTACACTGCGCTGGGCTGCGCTGAGCCGAGCCAAGCCAAATCAAGCAGGGCTGTGCTCTGTGCCCTGTCGAGCTCTTTGCCAATTACGTGCGCTTCATTGCACTCGGAGCCATTAGTGTGATTACGTTTCATTGTCTGGCCGGGCACAGTTACGGGTGCTGCCACTGCCAGTGCCACTACAAATGCGAATGCCAGTGGCAGAGAGTGTAGTGTTGTGGGTGTGAGTCTGGTCGCCGCCTTCAATTGTGTGTCAAAATGTAGTCGTGACAAGACTCGACAGTCGACCGGCTGGCGACCCTAAACTGGAAGAAGCAGGAACAGTCAGCAGCTACATAATTGTATCTTAGTTACTTACGATTGCACAAATTTGAATTAAATTATGTTTTACTTATGTATTTGCTCGATGGGGTCCCGGTCCCAGGCGGCGCAGTCGATCGAAGATCCCGTCTAGGCAAGGAAAATTGCATATATTTCGTCTGTGGAATTGAATTATGCGAAGACGGAGCGTCCAGGCTGCCATCCTGGACCGTGCTCTCGCTCTAGAGTCTAGAATCACAGCTGCAGTTTATTTATTGGCTGTCATTTAATTTGCAATTTTGCAATTTAAAAGGAAATTTTTCAGTTCGATAACTCAAATGATGCTAGGTCATGGCTCACTGACCGGCCAACCGTCATCCGTCCAGTAGACTATGCGGTTTTTAGGATTTGGCCATCTTTCTGCTGGTTGAATGCAAATCGCGTTGCAATTAAGCCGCATAATCGAACAGCAATAAAAATTGCATGAAACTGGCCAACATTTTGTTTTCAATTTAATCTATGGGTGTTTGCAATTAAAGCGATCGCCCCGCCCACGTTTATTTATTTATTAGGCTATGCAACTGATTTCACCCCGTTGCCTCGCCCAGCTCCGCTCCTATGCATTAAAAATTTACCATAATTGAAGTGACAGGCACAAACGCAACGGTTTTGCCGCCGCCCTGGCCCTCTACCAATGGCCGCGGTCGACGCTGCTGCCGACATCGCCCGGCAGCTGCTAATTGTGTGGCAAGCTCATTAACATAACCGCAGGCTGGCAGCGTCAGTTACGCCCCCAAGCCTCAACACCCATTGCGTGCCCAGTGCAGAGCAGCATTTAGTTGGTTATCTGTGGCCAAAAAAATCATTGCGATTTTCAGACTCCCATTATCTCATTCGCTCTCGTTGGCTGTTTCTATTTAAACTTTGCTAATTCTTTTAAGATCGGCACTCGATGTCAATCGGTAAATACAAAAGCCCTGCAGTATTTGTCTTTGATCACTAATGATAAATGAGGAATTTCAAAGCAATTGTTGCAGATCAATTCACATAAAATGTAAGCTGCTTAAATTTTTGTAATTGTTAATAATTCATTCAGGTGCGCGAGGACAAACAAACCAAATTCTTATATGTATTTAAAAAAACAATTTTGCAATTTAAATCAGCATTAAGTTTGGTCCTTTAGCGGGATTACAGAGTAATGAATGAAAAATGTAAATTTTACAGGAAAATCATTTCAATCATCAAATCATTAAATATTCGAGGAATGTAGTAATCGTTATGTCACACTCAATTCCTTCACTAGTTTTGATTTCTTAATTCATCAAATATATTTAAATCTAGCCTTATATCATGCTTTACAAGAAGTTAATACTTGTCGAGGAATTTAGATGCTTATAATTATAAAATAATATATTCAATATATTAATTTTTGGCATCCTCTACTTCTAAATACATTAGTAGAGAAACTAAGGTATGCTCTGTTTTGAAAAGGGAAATGGTTAAAGGTCTGAGAATGGAAAAAAGAACTAAAATAAAATTTTTGTCTTGCCACATTTGCCCTGACTTTGTTTCTCAACAATATTCGTATTTCTGCCATTTCAAACCATTTTTTACAGTTTCATTAAACTTTAAAAACTACCAATGCCAAAATTCGCCTTTTAAATCTTTGAATTTTAATACTGGCTTTCGGGACGATTCTCCAATAAAAGTAACGAAAAATACAAAATTAAATTTATTGAGCTTATTAAAGTCGTATTTATTTTTATGTTTTCTTTTCTTTTGAAATAATTTTTTTAAACCATGGGAGAAAGCCCATAATCGAATTATAGCTGAGGACAGCAATTTATGGTTTTGTTCCATAAACAATCTTTAAATTCTAGAACTGATTACTTAATCCGGATACAAATGTCCACTATAGTTCAAAGCAATGTCCCCCTAAGTTTTTGTTTTTGTGTGTTTGTGACGGGAAAAGTTTTTAATACTCAACTGAGATGAACGATGCTAGCGACATCACAAAAACTGAAAATGAATTATAGCCGCTAAATTGGAAAATATACGGCGAATTTCGATAAATCAAATCAGCTCCCAGCCGCCAAACTCGAAATGAGTTTCGGTAAGAGCATCAAAATATCACCCACACACACACATCCCCACCACCCCAGCACCACCCGGTCAGCATATGCATTATGTATGTGGTTGCGGTGGTCGGGGTGATGGGAACGACGGAACCAAGGGCGTAAGGGGGGCGTGGGCTTGGCTTGTGTGTACTTATGCACAACATAAATACCGCTATACAGCATACACGATACGTTTTGATATATGTATAAATCATGTTGGCAAGTTTTTATGCCGCCCCGCCGACGCTGCTGTTGCTGAAAGACTTTCTATTAGCGGAGGCGGCTGGCGGGTGTGGCGTTCTATTTCTCTTTTTGTTGGAGGCTCCTCCGGCCGACGGACGCTGGCAACGAGTGCATGAATATTTATGACGCAACATTTGGCATAAGTGGTACTCATTTTCAATAATCATCTTAAGCAGATTAAGTTAAATGTCAACCATTAGTCATAATGGGCTGCGCTTTTGTTCGCCTCCATCCGCCATCCTCCATTCTCCGTTCTCCTCTCAGCCACAAGAGTGTACAACTTGCTTACATTTCACATTTTATTGCCCGAGCCCAGAGGGGTCCTCTAAACGCAAACGCATAAAAATCAGCTTCCAAGTTCGGGCTTTGCCTGGCCGCCGACCGTCAGCCATTTATTATGGGAATTGTCGGCTGATATAGGCCTGCCTATTCTGGCAACAGTGCTCCTTGAGTTAAATATTTTTGCCGGATTAGCCAAGCTTTTTTCCGGGGGGGTGGGTTGGTTGTCCTGCTCGAAGCGTCGGCTGGGTCATGCATAAAAAGTTCGGGAAATTGGGGGAGCTCTCTGGTCGCTTGGCTGGTCAGGTGAAAAGTGCTAGGCTATTAATTTGAGCGCTAAGCGAAATGCCATTACGCATGTGAAACGCCTGAAGGCGAAACAAAAATTCTAATGCCCACCACAAGTCAAGAGAAATAATGGCAAAACAGCATTTTCAAGGATCCCACGGCTAACCTGGGATTACACCAGAATTCCAAAGTGGCGACAGACCGTGAACAGGAAGGCTGCAAAGCAACAAAAGAGACCTCACAATGGTCTTTCAGGGGGGGAGAAATGGACACGGCGAAAGTCTCAATTCGTGGTAATCTCAATTGCCATCAACTAAAAACAAGTTTCCTCTTAGAAATAAAGATATGATTTAATTACAATAAAGAATAAGCACAAAATGATTCAAGATCTCATGAATAAATTTTCAACTGTATTGAATTTAGATATTTGAACATCATGCAATAAGAATCGTTTGATTTAAAGGCCAGATTAGTGAAACTTTCATCTACAATAATATCAGTATGTGATATAATTAATTCTTAACTGCACTCGTTAATTTTCTGGGCTTTAAGAGAGGCGCTCTCCTGGCAAAAGGTTATCAAAAGAGACTTAATACTTCTTTAACGATTTATAATTTCCGTGGTGAGGAGGACAATTTGAAGACTTAAAATTTCATTGACTCTATGCAAGATAATGGCTTAATAGAGTTCGTTCGGTAGATTCGGTAGGTTACAGGCTAATCAACATTTAACAAAATATAAAATGTTATTTGTTTTTTGAGTCACGTGTTAAAAAATTGCTCCATTTTGTTTTATATTTGTATATTTTGTGGTAAATTAACTGCACAGTAATGCATCGTTGGTTTTTCGCGAACGAGCGCG
The DNA here is from genome assembly GCA_037075105.1 of Lissocephala sabroskyi. NCBI lineage: Eukaryota > Metazoa > Arthropoda > Insecta > Diptera > Drosophilidae > Lissocephala > Lissocephala sabroskyi. Next base: position 28,106 of record JBAMCP010000916.1, read on the forward strand.
AGGTGTGCGAGGAAGTGGACAAGGATGGAAAGGCCAAATTCGTCGATTCGGAGAGCGAGACGTGCGAAGAGCCACCCGAGCCTCCCATCCGCCGCACAGACTGGCCCTTCTGTGTGGTCTACAATCGGCCTTTGAAGGGCAACGAGTTCATCGCGATAACCGGCAACTGCGACGAGCTGGGCAACTGGGATCCCAAAAAAGTCTACATAATGGGCCGCATGGACTGCATTTGCCAGACGGAGTGCACCTGCCAGAAGTTCGAGGCGGACGTAAACATTCCTCGCAATATCGATATCGAATACCGCTACTGCGTCGTCGTCTACGACCCCACCATGGACGACGTCTACATTCGGTTCTGGGAGGTGCACCGCAAGCCACGGATTATCCGAACCTGCCAGAATATGCTGAAGAATTGCGACCGCTTCGGGTATAAGGACGAACCCGACGCAGAGTACAAAGTTGACAGGGGCTGGGTCACCAACGAGTACTTCATACACTTTAAGATCTTCAACGCGCCGTTCACCTGGCAAAGCCAGCAGCCCAGGCTCTTGTACGTGGGCCTCCAGCCCATGTACAACAACACTTTAAGGGTATGCCCTCCCAGGGTCTCCGATGGAGTGCGGCTATCGGAAATCAGCAGAATCTCGCGCCTGCGGCTCTCAATGTTCGAGGAGAACTCGCAGAGTTGGCGCTACGCCCATGCCGAGGTGACCAATCTGGCGCAACCCTATACCCTGAAGTACCAGGAGGAGTTCGGCGAGCGCTGCGGACCAGAGGATCTCGTGCTCTTCCACTGCTCGATATCCGACTTCCCGCAGACCCTGTACCGCTTCGACCTGTACACCTACGGCTACAAGGCCGGCTCCGACGAACCGCCCTACCATTACGGCTATGGGTTCGTCCAGCCGGAGCAACTAACCGGCAGCGAGGGCTGTGTGCGGGTGAAGATCACCTGTGCCTCGACCCATCGGCCGCTAATGGAGATGACTGTGCGCTACTTGATCATTCGGCCGCTGCCCAATGTTAAGATGGACCTGAGCTGGAGCTACTCGCGCTACTGGCGGCGCTTCCATCCCGTGCTGGACATTGGCCACCGCGGTGGCGGCACCACCTATCGGATAAACGAGGATGTGGTGCGGGAGAACACGTGGTTTGGCTTCAAGCACTCGTTTGTCCACAATGCCGATATGGTGGAGTTCGATGTGCAGCTTACGAAGGATGCCCAAGTGGTGGTTTACCACGACCAGGTCATGAAGTTTTTGATGCACCGCAATCCCTCGTTTGATGATCTGTTGATCACCCACGATGTCCTGGTGTTTCCCTATGAGAAGCTCAACCGCATCAAGCTGCTGCAAATGGGCGGGGTGAAGCGTTGCAATCAAATAGCCATGCCGTTCGAGAGTTTCACTTATGACCAGCTGAAAACGGTTAGGGCCTTCCGGTTCGCCGGCTACGAGGGCTGCGACGCCTCCTGCAAGGTTATGTTGGATGAACAGTTGCCGTTCGTGCTGCTGGACGACTTGTTCACCGAAGAAGACAACGCCCTGCCCATCGGCCTGGGCTTCCTTATCGAGATCAAGTGGACCCAGCGCCTCAGCACGCACCGCTGGGAGGGCAACGGTTTCCGGCCTACCTACGATCGCAATGTCTACGTGGACACCATTCTGGAGATTGTCCTACAACGCGCCGGCAAGCGCCGTATTATCTTCTGCTGCTTCGACGCGGACATCTGCATTATGCTGCGGTATAAGCAGAATCGATACCCGGCGGTCTTGTTGACTGCGGACCCGGCCAACGAGGTGAAGTATCTGGATCAGAGGGTGAGCAACGAACAGAACGCCATCTGCACGGCTCATATCATGGAGCTATTTGGATTGGGCATGCACACGGCCTCACTTTTGAACCAGTATTGCTTGGTGGCCATGATGCATGAGCTGAAGGTGCACTGCATCACCTGGGGCAGCATTAATGTGGACAGTGAGATCCGGGATAAGTTGAAGAAGTGCGGGGTCATTGGGTACGTTTACGATCGGCTTGGCCAGCTCGACCAGGCGGGCCAGCAGTTGGAGGGTAATATCTGCCTTATCGACAACGCCACTAACCGGCCGGTACTTGATGCCATCGAGATGGCCGAATGGATAGTCAAATGCGGCTTCGCAGAACGCAAGGTGGGCGTTCATTGGGAGTAATTAAAATATTGAAACGCCAAAATTTTGAATTCAATAGAATTTTAAACTATAAAAATTGGCTAGGAAAAAAAGTTGAAAAACAAAATTAAAATACTAAAGTGGCAAATGTACATTTTTTTAATATTAATTCAATCCACTTTTCATTTAGATCGGCTGAGGATATGAAAATATTTTGGTTTCCAGAACCGTTGGAATTCATCGACCTGCGGAGAGCATTTCCCATTCCCTATTTCCTAGATGGCGCCAAGACTTTGTTGTCTAATCTTTAATTTTCTCACTTGTATTGTGTAAGGAAAAAATATTATATTAATAAGCTTAGCCAAAATGCTTGTTTGGATATAGTTGAAACTCAAATCGAACGAATTAGGGTAGGAAATCGGATAATGATTTCCTTATCAGCTCGCTAATTAAAGAGGAAAAATTGGTTTTCTACTTTTGTTGCCATCGTCTGCACCCGAACGTCAAATTTTCCTATGGTTGAGATCTATGTTCGTTTTATTAAGGCGATTTGTCGCATTAATAGACTTTTAATTTAGGAAACATGTAAACAAGGAAAGGTTATTTTGAGGCCATCTGTGGACTAGTTTCCCTTTATTTAGCTCATGATGGACACGGCCCCAGCGGAGCCTCAGGAGCCCCATTAGCAGTTAAATGCCAGCCTCTTATCACGTCATTTGTTTTTGTTTCATTCGCTTCGCAGGGGAAACAACAAATTGACCAAGATTTAGGCAATTAAACGCATTCTGTGGGAAATAGAGAAGAATTTTTCTCCCCCGTACAGCGCCGTGACGCCCCAGCAATCCCCATGAAATTTCAACGCAACACTTGCCATGTTCCGGGCCGCATAAAAAATTGAAAGTAGTCGACAAATAATTTCCACTTAATACTAATTAGACACACAATAGACCACCCGATGCTGCAGAGGCCCAGGCAAACCACAATGAGAGAGCAATCAGAACTCCAACGGAACTGGGTCCGGCGGTGGCCGAGAGGGAAACTAAATCGTGTAAGTAAGTCGCACAGTTAGTGGATTTTATGGGCCAGCCGCCTGCACATGGGCAGGTTTGCTTCATTAAGCAAAATTCATGCCGGTCGTCAGCAGTGCCAGCGGCCACCCGAATGGGCGATGGCAGGCCAGCGGGCACATTCATTATTCTTGCTGGGGCCCGAGGGCGCGATTGGGGTAGGCTCGAGTGCAGCGTTGGGTGTGTAAGTGGCACTTGACTTGTTCGACATAAACATGAAAATGATGATGTCACATTTGCACAATTGTACGTACAACGACGGCAGCAACAGTCTCTTAAACAACAGCAATTGTTGAGGGGGGGATTTGGAAACTGAATTTTGCGGAGGGCAAGCGTGAAGTTCTGATATTACGATTAAAACGACACGCACACAGCAACTCCAAAGAGGCTGCTGATCTGAAAATACGAGGACAGTGGCGGGGTTTTTATTGTCCGAGAAACTGGCGGCGATAAAACAAAAGTCGATTTTCAGCTGAAAAGTTTAATTGAACAATGATAATGTAGGCCATTAAAAAAACTCACAGCCACACCAACAGAAAACAGCATTCAGAAAATAATGGACACAACAGGAGCACAAAAAAGAATTGGTGAATAATATAGCTCTGAAAATGGAGTGACCAATCGACCCGGCAGCAATCAAATCAAAAAACAAAGCAACAGAAATTTCAACTGGCAACAGAAATCAATTAAGTGAGGTCAATTTTTTGCTGCATTCGGATCGTGCAAAAAACAAGCACCACAATTAGAAAAAGTTTATAATTAAAATTTTATGCTATTTTCAAGTCCGATCTGCGCAAGGTCACGGGTTCAAAGCGCATTAAGAGCCTTGTTACCTCCGGTATCGGATTTCGTAACCGAACATGACAATTTTAATTAACCACAAAGCAGATGGTGATTTTTCTTTTTATTAAACAATGTCCGTCATTCGCTGACGGACTGATTGCAATTTCAGCGTAATGCAAAATTAATCACACGCTTATTACCCGCATCAGAAGCCCTTCGATCCTAGTATTATTATACCCTGTACTGAAAGTACAAGGATATAATGTGTTTGTGCGAAAGTATGTAACAGGGAAAAGGAGACGTCGTAGACCCCCCAAAGTTACCTCCAATATGCTTAGAATGATTAGAGAAATCGATCTAGCCGTGTCCG
>JBAMCP010000917.1:0-32415 GCA_037075105.1 Lissocephala sabroskyi
AGTGAGTGACGAGCCGACGACGCGCGCCTGTGTGTGTGTGGGTGGGCGACTGGTACGATCGGCATAACCTCAAATCGAATTTTGTTTATTTCTTGGGCATAACAATTATTTAGTTATCGGACTCGATTTTCGGGGCAGGCCAGCCAAAACACTCAGACGGCACGCGATATTGACAGACTGACAGACGGCCTGATTTGTTTTGCCGGGAGGGGTGGGGTGCCTGTGGCCTAGAAATTTATGGCATTTTCGAAACATTTGTTAGTTTAATTTCCTTTTGGAGGAAGGAGGTGTAAGTGGGCGCCGGTACGCTAAAAATATAAAAACAGCGAATCTAAAAAAAATTGGCCCTTTGCCTGCAGTGGCCCAAAAAACTCACACACACACACACACACACGCAAACCGCACGTGCGCTCCGCAAAGTGAAATTAACGGTCTCTCTCTCTCTCTCGCAGCCAAAGCTCTCGCCCAATCAAGATCCCTTCCGCCGCTCTCTCGCGAGAGAACGCAACTGTGTGCGGGGGGAAAGAAAAGAAAACAAAATCCAAACAGTCGCGATCAACGCGTCGTCGTCTGTGCGCCGTCGTTCGGCGTTCGGGTTTGCCGTTTGTTTTGTGCCAAGTGAAAGAAAGCAAAAGAATCAAATTTGCATATAAATCCCTCTATCTCCCTGTCTCCCTCTCTCTCTCGTGGAAGTGTGTGTGTTTCTCTGAATTGACAAGTGCCTGCGATTGCCGCAACAAAAAGAATATAAAAATGAATGCGATTAAGCGACGCCGCAACGCGCTGCCCAACGACTGCAACAGCAGCAGCAGCAACGAAATGGAAATCCACAGAAGCCGCCGCCGGCCGCTTGCAGAGCGAAAGGCGGCAACTCCCCCGCCACCAGCAACAGCAGCCAACTTCAAGCGGCAACTTTCGCCGTCTCCAGCAACAACAACAACAACAGCTGTTAATGACAAAATTCCCCGCATCTGTCGCTGCTGCTGCAAACGGGACCTGAAATTGCTCAGTCTGTTCGAAGAGGCGACGACCCCAAGCCCAAGCCAGCGTCATGAAGACGAATCAACGACAACGTCCACTTCGTGGTCTTCGGTGACGTCGGCCGACCAGCGCACGCAACCCACAGACCCTCCCTCCCCGCCGCCGCCTTCTTCTTCGGTGGCACGTAACCACAACAATCCAGTTGACTATACGCTGAGCGGTGCACGATCCGGCATGGACATTGTGCTCGAGGAGATGATCATTTGGATGCTCAACGTAAGTGGACTTTACCCCCCACCCCACCCCCTCGAGTGTCTTTCACTCTGGTTTTGTTTCGGGAGGGGGCGCTGGTATTTTTTAACAGTTATTTTCGTCTTGATTGGATTTTGTTGTCTTTCTCTGGCTGACCGACGGGTTATCGCGCCGATTGGCCAGGGAAGGGCAACAAAGCCCAGGGATGCTCGAAGTCGATTTCGATATATTCGATATATGGGTTGAGGAAATATCGGGCGGGCATTTTAATTATAAACATCGATTTTTCTTGATTTTTTTTATCGTTTTCTCAAGTGCTTTGGATTTTAAATTAAATTATTATGGGAAGAATGAAAAATGTTTTGATATAATAGAGAGAATCTTTTTTTGAATATCATTTTCTGTTTAAATTTATGAGAATTTCTCTAGAGAATTTCTTGGTCGGTTTAGAGAACTTTTTTCGAAGGCTCGTTAATTTTGAAAGCGATTTATGGATCCCCTCCAGCATCTTTCCAAGACGCATATCAATGGCCCATCAATCGGACAGTTCTCGTCCAATTTTAACCCACCGATAGCCCCGCTGACCTTTCCCCAGCCCACAAAAGGGAAAGCCATTGCGTGCATTTCGAAACCTTAACTCGCCCTCTTCCCCTCCCTCTCTCCCCCTCTCTGCCTTGCGTGTTTTTCTGGTTGTTTCGAAAGTCGGAGAAGTCAAGGGCTCTTGACCGGCCGGCCCTGCCCCTTGGCAGTGTATGCAATCGTCGTTGTTTCGTCATTTGGCGAGATCTCTGGGTTTGCTCTTCGATTCCTGCGGCAAATAAATTAAGTGTCCCCGGGACTTTGTTGGCTACTTGGCTATTCCCGCGATTCTCGGCTCGCGTGTGCCGCTGTTGTTGGCTTAGAAACGCCACGAAAACATGCCACCAACCGGCCGGCTTGCCACCCCAATTTACCGGTCAGGGGTTGGCGGGTTTTATGGCCCAAAGCACGGACCGAGGTCCGCAGCGGACCCTGGGCTTCGTCTCTTGTTTGCTTTTGTCCTCAGCCCGAGCAGCCGCTGGCGTCGTTACCACTTTCCGGCCAATTAAAATCGAGCCACAGCCAGGGGTACAACGCACTTGCCACCCGCCCAGCACCTGCCTGCCCCCCGGGCCTGGTCTACACATGCTACCACAATTATTCATAGCCATTACCAATAGTGTCCGAGCGGGCCAAATGGTGGAAACTGGTTTCCAACCGCCTCATACACATATAGGGGCCTTTGCGGGTCCCCCGGCCCCGGATCGAAACCGCCCCGCCTGTTGGTCTTTCCTTGCCGCTGCCCCCAGGTGTCAGGGGCATTGTGACCGTTTTTGTTTATAAGGCTGGGCAGATCCAGTTTGGCTGGCAGTCAAAACATAACTAACCTCTTTACAGAGAAACCACTGCAACTTTTTCTGTGGTGTTGTAAATTTTTCAAATGCCTTTGGGTTTGGAAATTTCAATTACAATCCAAAAATCGCATGCTATATGCCCCGCAATTTCAAAGCTTTTCCAATCGATTTATGAGAAATTATATCATTTTTCAAAAACTAAATCAGAGTCACTATAAAGCTGCTTGGGATTCTTTATATATCTCCAATTTTATGACCCTAAAAGGCTCTTTCATAACCCAAATCGGAGTAAATATAATGCTGCTTGGGATTCTTAATATATCTCCAATTTTATGACCCTTAAAGTCTTTTTTCATAACCCAAATCGTAGTCTCTATAAGGCTGCTTTGGATTCTTAATATATCTCCAATTTTATGACCCTAAAGTTTTTTTTCATAACCCAAATCGTAGTCAATATAAAGCTGCTTGGGATTCTTGATATATCTCCAATTTTATGACCCTAAAAGGCTTTTTTCATAACCCAAATCGGAGTCATTATAATGCTGCTTGGGATTCTTGATATATCTCCAATTTTATGACCCTAAAAGGCTTTTCTCATAACCCAAATCGGAGTCTCTATAAGGCTGCTTTGGATTCTTGATATATCTCCAATTTTATGACCCTAAAAGGCTTTGCGCCCAGACTATATCGTTTCGATAAAATCTCAGGGAACCTTGCCATAAACCTCAGCCATAAAAACCCGATAGGTGGGCTCCCTTTGATTGAGTATTTTATGATTTCTGATAAGGGAACAAATTCTTGGCGAATATGAAACGGAACTCACGTGGACTCTCATAACAAATTGATTCCTTGGCAATCCTTAGTTTACTATTTTTAGGCTTTTATTTCCCTCTCCCAATAACCCTTTCCTGGCTGTGCCATTAACGGAAATTGGCCTCGCTGACGTTGTCCTCCGATTTTGTCGTTCTGTTTTGGGGTGGGGAGGAAAAAAGTCATTGACCTCGGAATGACTGACGCTGTGGGTGGGAAATTCCATTGGTAATTACGCGTGAAGGAAATCAAAGTTGCTGGCATTTCAACGGCCGCGCCGAGTCCTTCAATCAAATCAAACAACTTGAAAGAATTTCCCGGCAAAAGTTCCATATGCAAATTAGAAGGTATTAACGGGAATTTAGTGCGCCTTCTAGGGTTTCGAGGCGGTTCGGATCGATTCCAATTGTTGGTTCGCGCTCTTTTTTGTCCTCCTTTCCTTTGCTTAAGCGCCTTTATTTGTTTCCTTTTGCGGGGCAGCGAAGGCCCCTGCACAGTGGCCCAGTTCCTATTTGACATGCCAGGAAATTCGTTTTTTTATTGATTTTTCCGTTTCGGACATTTTACACTCGACGTGACCCATTTTTCTTTTTTATTTTTCGCTGGCTTGGCCATGCAAATTTCATAAGTGTGACCTTTTAAAATTGGCAAATTGATTACCCTCCCTCCAGACCATTTTTAATCCTTTGCAAAGGCGGTTAGCATGGAGGTAATTACAGTGATTTATTTGAGGGAATCTAAAATAAGCCTTTAGTTTCCGACAGGCGGAGTGAGGCGACGGTTAACTTCAAAGTGCCGACAGCTAAATACTCTTTATCGTTAAGCTTCAAAGTTTTTGATCTATTCCGCAAAGTTTGTTGGATTTCTGATCTATTTAAATTTCGTCGTCGGCGGTTTTTCCTTTCAAGTTCGTAAAGCGAATTAGTTGAGGTTTAAATAAGTCTACTCGATGTCTAAGGTCTTCAAAGATCTCCAAGGAGTTCTCCATTTACTTCCCATGAAAGATCAAAGTTTCTGTCTTTAAAGTTCCTTCAGATCTTTCTTTCTAAGAACCTTTGATCTGGTTGGATTCTATTTGTTTCTGGCTAAACTTTTTTATATTTCTAATAGAGTATAAATATTCTCTTTAGAGAATAAAGAAAGTTAAGGTTTCTTGCTTTTCTTTTTTTTTAATTATTGATAGCTTAATTGGCTGCTCAATCACTTAGCGTTTAATATCAAGTTATGATGAATGAATATTAGCAAATTTTTATCAGTTCGGGTTGGGTTTGCCAATTATAAACCCCCAAACCTACTAAACTATATAGAATTTCGAAAAGTCTGTGGGTTTTATCAATGAAAAGTGTTTTCGGCTCAGGTTTCTCGCCAATCCCAAGAGCAGTTCTGTTTTTCTTTCTTATCTGTCACCGAAAAATACTAAAGCTCAAGGAATCTTTTGTAGTATTGTTTATTACACGATTGGCTGGGGTTTTTCTGGGTGGAATGATTGTGCTTTCTGCCTCGTTAGTTGCAAGCTGTTGTCGCCGTCAGCCGATAAGAACCGAAGCGATAGGCCTGACCGATCAGATCCGATCGATACTCTCGGAAAGCTGGGACACTTCATTAAATGCTGATTATATTTCGAGGGCCAATTAACGATCGGTTCGATGCGTTTCATTTCATCTCAGAGACAGAACGAGTCTTGGTCTTCGCGGGCTCTTTAAATTGATAATGCTGATAGTGTGGCCATGTTAATTGGTCTGTCCATAGAATCTGTCGCATAAATCACCTGAATAAATATCAAAATACCAATGTCCAAACTTGTTACGTCAAAAACTCAGCCGAGACGGTTAGTTGGCCAATTTTTCGGCTTCGTTTTTTCCTGCACTGGCCTCCTTTTAATTATAAATTATGTGATGTGCTCTGCGTGGATTCGAAAGGCTAAATGGCCATCAGAATCGAACCGTGGAAGTTGCCGTGGACCAACCGAGGAGAGTTCGCAAAGTTCAGCGATCTTTGGATGAATATGAGGATTTGACTGTGATAAAAATTATTCCTTGAAAGAGAAGACTGCGTAGCAAATCTCTTTAAATTGCTCAGCTTTGTATTATTAAAGTATATTAACCCCAAAAAACTGGAATCTAAAATGAGTAAAGTCGCCGTTCTTTAGTCCGAGTGTCTTTGTTTTTTTTTTAGGACTACCTAATTTGTTGTTTTATAGAAATTCAATTGATTTCGAGTATTTAAGATGAGCAGGTTTAAAGCGCTGGTTGATTTATTAAAAAAGAATTCCCCAAAGCATCTAGTAATTCTTATTTACCGTGTTTTGTTGCTCAGAATCCCCAAAGTTTAAAGAGCAGACTGATTAATCAAATAAACATCAATTTACATCTTTAAAAACCATTTAACTCTTATTTGCCGTGTCCCATTGCTTTGGATTTCCAGAGATTAAAGATCAAGCTGATCATTTTAATAAGAATCGTTCAAAATCCTTAAAACCCCTTTCTTCCCAGTTCCTTGGATTTCCTGAAGAGTTCCTTCAAACGTAGATTCTTCGACTTTCTTATTCGCCGTGCTCCGTTGCTCTGAGTCCCCAAAGTTTAAAGATCTTGCTGATTAATCAAATAAGAATCGGTTAAAATCATACAAAACCCTTTCTTCCAGTTCCTTGGATTTCCTGAGCAGTTCCTTCAGCCGTAGACTCTTTGACTTTCTTATTCGGTCTCTTCCGTTGCTTTGAAAGCCCAGAGATTAAAGAGCTGACTGATCAATCAAATAAGAATCGTTTAATTCTCTACAAAACCCTTTCTTCCCAGTTCCTTGGCTATCCTGAGCAATTTCAGCCGTGAACTCTTCGATTGGCCCTCGGTTTCGTTATAGGGAAATAACCTAGAAGATCTTGTTTGTGTTGTCACATTGGATAAGTTTAAATTAAGTCACCTGCCTGTGTGTCCGTCAAGTCGGCGGTTTAAAGTTGTCTCCTGTGTTTGCTTACCAATTTTAGCCAATCGGAGCGGAGAATTTAGTGTGAATCTGACGGCCTTGATATTTTCACAGTTTCGTGTGAAAATAGAACCGCCGCTGGCGGCCGAGACAATAGAATTTTCCGGCGATATCATCTAAATGAGTTGTATATGTGCCAGGCGATAGAATCTTTCTTTTCCAAAGCCCCCTGGAATTTCCATTTTCATTTCCACTAATTGCCCGGCCCATTAACCCACATGTATTTGGGGTTCTTTAGCATTGCTAATCAAGCGCCCATATTCAGACCGTGGAGGCCATTTCTATCGGGTTCCCCAGAACTGGGCTGGGTGCGCTTTTAATTGATTCCACGAGTGTGACGTATGGCAAATTCATCATACTCCATAATTTCCGAATAGCTAAGCAGGTGGGGATATAATAAATTAGTTTAGTGGTCTTTACATATCAATAAATTGTATTTTCTTTGCCTCAAATAACGACACACGCGCGGGGGCGTTGCTTTTTAGAAAGTATGACCTATGACCCATAATCGAAGCGGCTAATTTCGCCTTGAAATTGTGTATTTGTTTTGCTTGTTTTGTTACCGGCCACCGTCACTATCGTGTGTTTGCTTGAGGATAATAAAACCACCGACCCTCCGATTACACTATCACCAGGCCAACCGACAGACACGCTCCGCTCCCGGGGGAGCGCCTGAGCTCAAAACAAACACAATTCCCCCGAAAACTTTCTATCATTTGTTTGTCCTTTTTAGCCGGGTCATATGTTTTTTTCCCCGTTTATTGTTTCCTCGCCCACGACCCTCGCACGGTGGCTTTATTGTTTATAAGGTGGGCGGGGGAATAATCGACTGCAGGTGATGTCAGTTCTGGTCGATCGCATACCAAAGATTCTAGCAATTCTCGTTAATGCGATTCAAGAAACTCACAACGTTATTTATAAGTTTCAATCTTGAACTACCCCCATAATTATTATATATGGGAAATATTTTTAGAAAGTTCGATATAAATTGAGTAAATCAATGAAGCATTTAATAGAGAGCGGGATTTTCTGTAGAATTTTTGCGGGTCTTGAGAGGCTCAAATTCCGAGAGAGGTAAAGTAAGAAATTCGATATTTAACCTTAAGAAGTTTTAATCTTGAAGTATCTAAGAATGTTAGAAAGATCATCTAGAAAATTATCTAATTTAAGCAATTCCTTTTCAATTTCATGCTTAGAATTTTTGTGGGGCTTTTAAGCTCTGGAGAGTCTTAAAGTCCTCAGGAAAGCAACTTAATTCACCCTTCCGAAATTTGATATTTAACCTTTTTAAGTTCTAATCTCAAAGTTCCCTTAGGAGTTTTCGGCTCTTGAGAACCTCAAGTTCCCACTTCGTTTCAGCTTTCCGAAACTTGATATTTAAGTTAAGATTTATTCTATGAGAAACATTATTAGAAAGTTGGAAAGATCATCTAAAAAATGATCTAATTTAAGCTTTCCCTGTCCCAGTTTATCAATAGGAATTTTGTTGAGACTTTTAGGCTCTTGAGAATCTTAAATATCAAGAAAATGAACCCACTTCGCCTTTCCGAAATTTGATATTTAACCTCTAAAAGTTTTATTCTTCAAGTAAACATAATTATATCTCTGAGAAAGTTGGGAAGATCGTCTAGAAAATTGTCTATCTTAGACTTTTTCTTTCCCAATTTATTTTTAGGATCTTTGTGAGACTTTTAAGCTCTTGAGGATCTCAAATTCCCAGAAAATCATTTCGCTTCGTTTCAGCTTTCTGAAATTTGATATTCAGCCTGTTCACGAGGAACAGAAGTCAACTCGGGTTCCCGCAGGATCGCAGGGTATTCAAATTTCGCGGTATTCAAGTCCGCGTCTTATATTTTTTCTCTCTCCTTCTCGTCGTTACTTCTATTGTCCCCAAAGGCCCACGGCTGCATTCAATGCACTCGCAGCGATGCCATTGAACACAGACAATTTCCAACCCGTTTTCCACGCTGTTATTTCACATACAAAGCGTCGGCGTTGGCAGCGCAGCCGGCGTCGTAGCCGTGGGCCAGGTGAGGATTGCAGTGTCTTTTTTTTGTGAGTGGGGGGAAAATTTTCTCACGTGTGGCAACGCGGAACGGCTTTTCTTGGCGTTTGTTTTGAAGTGTGTGTTATTTTTTTGGTGTGCGTGTGTGGGAGCGAAATCAATTTGCTGGTAATTCTCGTCAATTGAAACCAATTTGCGCTGGCCCCACTGTAAGCGGTTTCTCTTTTTTTTACGTCATTCTTACACCCTCGACATACCTCAGGGTTAAAGAATTTTATTTTTATCTGTCGGCCGTCCGAGTTATTTATCTGTCCGCTGCTGCCTGCTGACCTTGGCTCGGCTTTCCTGGTTCTCGCGAACTTTTGCCTCACTGTGCACGCAGCCGCGCTCTCTAACTGGACTTTACATTTTTTTGTCGCCGTCTTTTGTCCTCTCCTTCGTTAGTCCAGGCAATCAACTGCCCGCTTCGCACACCAATTACAACTCGCCGACAGCCGCCGCCACCGCCGCCGCCGCTGTTGTTGTTTTTTTTTTTGTTGCTTCTCAAGTTGCTAGGCAGCCGGCCGAGCAGCCGGTTTGCCCACCTTATACAATTACCGTATTTTTGTCTGCTTCTTCTTCTTCTACGGCTGCTGCTGCTCGTCTAGTGCGTGTGTGTGTGTGTGTGAGTGTGTGCAGTGGGTAGGATTGCATTTGTCGTTTGGTATTTTTTTGACTTTTACTTTTCATTCGCCCCGTAAGCGGTTATTTTGTCTGTAGTCCCCTCCTCCATCCCCCCTCCCACCTTCGATTATAAATTCACTTTTTTTTTATTGGTTTCCGCCTAGTCAGCTGGCGGGCCAATACTTTTAATGCATCAACAGTTTTCTTTTCGCGGTGCCTTATTGCCTCATGGGTAGTTTTTTTTTTTTATGTCCGAAAGAAAGTAAAAGTCAACCCGCTCCCTGAAACATTTGCTTTGGTCGGCGGTTCTTTTTTTGCAATAAATATAAAATAGCCAACGTGTGTAATTATGGGCTGCCGCTTTTCCATTAATTTGTATTGGGGAAATCACGACTTTTTTCATGCTCTGTTACGTCGCATTTCCCTCGAAGACACTCACCGGGGTTAAGTGCAGGCCAACGAAGTGGAAATGCTCTGCGGAAATCAAGACGACAATCATTGGAAATTAAATACCGAATTTTCGGGAGAGTTGAAGTGTTGGGAACTTTTTAAAAACTTCAAAATCTGCTCCAAGATCTCTATAGATATTAAAAGTATTCTTGAGATTTTTTTAGGGAAAGAAGGAGCTATATTTGATTATATATCTGACCTAAATCATTCTCTTTTAATAAGATCTTAAAAAAAGAGTTTAAATAAGGTAGAAATTTCCAGCCAGAATCTCAGGAACCCTTTTTTTAAAGATCTTATAAGTCTGCCTTCTTCTTTAAAGATCTTAAAAGTCTTCCTAAGATTCTTTAGGGAAAGAAATTTTCTATCCAATTAGGTCTTTAAAAAAGGTAAAATTAGATAGAAATATCTTTCGGGAATTTTAAGAACCTTTATTTTTAAATATCTTATAAGTCTTCCTTCTTCTTTATAGATCCTAAAAAGGTTCCTAAGATTTCATTTAGGAAAGATCTCCCTATTAAATTATATATTTGACTTAAATAATACTCTCCTATTAGTATTTTATAAAAGAGTTAAAATGAGATAGAAATTTCTTGCGAGAATCTCAGGAACTCTTATTTTTAAAGACTTAATTTCATTTTCCATTCATTAACTTTCCTGAAACTCCACCTGAAATCTCTTGATCGATATGCCCCGTTGAGCGTGCAGGGTATTTAAGGTAGCGCTAAATTTTTCATTGTACTGTGACCTTTTCGCCCCGCCCACCCAGACGATTTGCGTAACATGGGGAGGGCCTCTGGGGAAAGCGAAAGTGTGCATAAAATTTACGATCCCAAGAGCCGCCACACGGAATCGGAAGTCGCTTCTGGGCATCCACAGCGATCGCTGACTGATCAGAAGAACCAAAATCAAAGCAGTCCCTCGATGAGGTCATTTCTTTTTGGGGGCGTCTTTTGCCTGGAAGGTACTTAAGTTTCTCTTGGTTTGATGGCCGATAAGGCTGCTCTATTTCTGGGCATCTTAATGGCCAATCACCCGACAGCCTTTGCGGCTTTATTATCTTGGTTACTTCATCTGGTTTGGGGGCAAGTCGGGCCGCATATTCTCACACTTGAATGGGTCGTGTGGCAAAGGCCCAGCCGCGCCGGCCTGGCGGTGATGGCCATGATGTCACAGCCTCCCATTGCCCTCGCCGAGGCTTCCCAGCTGCGATTATATAACTTTTTTTTGAGTAATTAAAACACAAAAATTTCATAAAAGACACAAAAAGAGAGAGGGCGAAAAACTACAACTCCATGTGCTCCTCAGACATCAGTTAACGTCATTAGGTCTGTCAGCGGCAGCCACATGGCCTAATGGATGGCCGGTAGTGAAACCAGCCCGATGGGAAAGCGCCTGCCAACGAGGAAGTCGCAAAGGGAAGCAAATCTTTAAAGCAAATTAAGGGATCTCTGCAAAGAAGAGCAGAAGGGCGGGAGTTTAAATAAGGGAACTAAAAAGAGGCTTTAAATTTAAGGGATATATCTTCTATAAGACTGAGTGGAAAGATGACTTTAATTGCTCTTTAAGAACAATGAGTGAGATCCTAACATTAAATGAGTATAAAGCAACCAAAAAGGCGAATAGGCAGGCCTCTAAACGAATCTTCAGAAAGACTTAAGGGATCTCTGGAATGAAGGGCAGGAGAGCAAGAGTTTAAAGGATGGAAGAGAAGCTTTAAATCAAAATATCATCTATAAGACTGGCTGCGAAGGTGGCCAAATAAACAGGGAATAAGATCCTAACATTAAGGGAATATAAAGAAAAAGGAATAATTGGAGAAAAAAAGTGAAAATGCCAAAAAAGGGAATTTATTTGGAAGTCTTTCAAGAAAGTAGGAGTTCTCTGAGAAGAGGATAAAGAATTTAATAGTATTTGAAGAAAAAATTATACAATTTCATCCCATCCCATCCATTTTATTCTGCTCTTCAAGAACCAAACAAAGACCAATAGATCTTGAAAGAAAGGGAGCATTGATACGAAGTTCTGTAACTTTCGTCTGGACAGATAGACAAACCGACTGATTCTGGTCCTCTTATTAATCTCTCTAGGGTTGAAAGTTTTAAAGGAATTACTGACCTTATTCTTTGGTCTTTGTGGGCGATAAATATTCGCTTGGCTCTCCTTCAAGAGATTCCTATCTTACAAAAGAGCAAAACTAACCAGGCCAAGCAGAACCGAAGAATTTATGGCGCCAATTAGTTCTTTAAGGCTTGGCTGCTTCCACTAACCTAGGAGATTATATAGAAAACTCTTTGGAGGATGGGATACCAAATTTCCCCAACTTTCCTTCCCCCTCTTTGCGGGCTAAACTCACTTTAAAGCTTAGTCCATCCAGTTGGACTGGACTTGCAATTGAATTTGCAGCTCATATCCTCGAAATGCTGCGGTCTAGGAAACTGGCCAACTCACAAAGCCTCGCTGATCCGAACTGACATCTGAGGGTTTTAAATGATAATTTGATTTAAGTTTGCGTCAATCCCGCCGCCGCCGACGCTCACAGGCCGTTGGAATTCAATTGTGCGTGCACTCGGAACGGAAGCCACGACATCCGTTGGTTCCTCTCTTGACGACATTCTGTCCCCCCCACCCCCTCAATCCCAGCACTCGCAGTTCTCTGGACTCGGCGGGCTTCTCTGTGGGCGGTCATTCGGTATGTTTTATAATTGGGCGTATCAGCCCGTAAAATGTTTGTTTTTATGTGTTAGACGGCGGGAGGGGGTTGGGTTGGGGGTGGGGGGAATTACTTAAATGGGCCTTTCAACATATCGAGTGTGGCGTGTTCGTGATGGCGTTGCAAATGCGGGGATTTCATGTGGTCAAAAGTCCTTTTAAAATGACCGTTTATCCACGAGGATAAGGCAGAAACTGACGAGCTTTTCATTTAGTTCCTTCACACATTCCAACCATTAAGTCAACAGGCTGGGAAACTTAGGCTTTCAGTTTTAAACACTTGAAGTTTTTTTGTAGAGGAATTTAAAATGGGAGAGATTACTAGGAGCCTTTTTAAGACCGCTTTGTCGTGAATAATACTAAATTCTGGAGAACCGGTGAAGAATATTGCAGCAGATCATATTTGCAAATCCCAGAAGCCTTTCTTAAGAAATATTGGGCTTATCTAGATCCGATCAGAACCCAGACCGAATATTTCTTAGTCTACACTGTTTGTTCAGGACTTGAATATATTAAGAGATATCTAGGAACCTCTCCAAGGTAGAGAATAAAACTAAATTCTGGAATATATAGCCGATCAAGAATATGTTAAGAGGTCAAAATTGCATATCCCGGAAGTCTTCCGTAAGGAACCCCGGGCTTCTCTGGATCTGATCAGAACTCCCTTGAATATTTCTTAATTTCCATTCTCTATTGTGTAACGTCTCCTAAGTTCGCTTTATAGAGAATAATACTAAATTTGAGAATATCTGTGGTCTATATAAATCGTACCTCCAGAAAAATGAGACTTCCTTTAGCTATCCAGGGCTTCTCTGGATATCATCAGAACCCACGCACCTCCCTCGAATATTTCTAAATCTCCATTCTTCATTGTTTGATCAGGACTTAAAGATAGAAGAGATTTCTAGGAACCTTTCATCGTGAATAGTACGTAATTCTGGAATATATTGCTGAAGATATATATAGATCAAGAATATTTTATTAGATCGTATTTGTAAATCCCGAAATTCTATCTTAGGAAACTCTGTGCTTCTTTAGATCCGATCAAATCTCAGAGACTTTAGCCGTTCAAGAATATTTCCCATAGTCTCTTCCTTAAGCAATCCTTTATTTCTCCGGATCTGAACTCCTCAAATATTTCTTAATTCTCCACTTCCGTAATCTTGGAATTCCGGGATCTTATCTCCGCATTGGGCAACCCAAGACTTCGATTTATTTCGCCTCTTTGTCCCGTCCGTATATCTAGATATGAGGATTGGCTTTTCGCAATTGCTGTTGGGTAATTCCGAGCGTAGGAAAAGGAGGAAAATTCGATTTCTAACAACCGATGTGAACGGCCGGCTGGCCCGACTGGTGGAGTGGGGGGAGGGGGCGGATGGAGGGTGGGGGAGTGCGTTGGACAAACCGAAGAGGAGCCATCCACATTCACCGCTCTATTAGTGGGATGGTCGACGGAGCCTCGGCTAATTTGGCATTCGGCGGTGGACTGCGGCAGTTGCACGCTTCCTGGTTCGCGTGGGGGGCGCGGGGCGGGGCGGGGCGCGCAGAGGGAGGATGGGAACCATGCAATGGCGCTGGCGATGGCGACAGCGTCGTCGTCGTTGTCTCATCGTCATCCTCACTAGGAAGACGAAAATCAAAAGAGTGAGAGTGAGGGAGACAAGGGGCGGGGGAGGTTGGATAGTCGCACAATCGAAAAATAAAAGCGAAAACCCATCCGTCCAGGGCCCGTCCGTCTTGGCGGCCGTCTAGCGACTTTCACGCGACCAAGCGGGCCCCCCGGGGCGACCGACCGACCGTTGGGTAGCCAAAGGTGGAAAGGTGGCTGGATGACAAGATGCTCTTTCTTTTTTTTTAAATTTTTTGGTGAGAGCTCACGAAAGATTTGATTGGATTGGTGGTATGTGTTTTCCGGGTTTTCCTTACGCGGCATTGCGACAGCCAAAAGTTCAATGGTCCGGAAAAGAAAGTCCCAGCCAACTAACAAGTCAATTTCCCCAAGAATCACACGCACTCACCGCAAAGAGAACCGCAAGAGAAATAAAATGTATTTCATTTTTTGGACTTTGCTCATTTCCACTATGCAAATGACGTCGTGATTGTTCCCTCCGTCACGACGCGTCAACGCCGTCAAGCACCTGAAAAGAGAAGAGCCAAAGAGCAGCTGCGGGGAAGGCCAATGGCAAACGAAGAGAGCAGCGTTAAATTCTCTTCCCATTGATCGCCGCTCTTCGGCCTCGTCCGGCGCTGCCCGCCGTCAATCGTTTGTTTTGTTTATTTGACTTTTCGAGCACTTTGGTGGGATCTTAAAGTTCCCGTTGTATTGTCCGCACTTTCACTTTGTGTGCGTGTGTTGGTGCCGAAAGGTTTCGATCTAAATTCGTTTAGGGAGGGGGAAACATTTCAATTCTCTTGGCAATCGGGTTCTCGATTTTCCATTGTTTCTCGACGTCAATTTTTGGCACATTTTTTTCTTTCTTTTTTTGGGGCGGGCGTGGGTTGTTTATTTCAGTTTCAAATGCCTCCAATATTTTCTTGTTTGTTTGATTGGTGGAATGTGGGGCTGTGTGGTTGTTGTTGTTGGTTCCACTTTACACAAACGATGGCAATTTCACTTTTGTGTCAGAAATGACTCAAAAATTTTATAAATAGGTTAATCACAAAAAACCAGCGAGCCTCTGCCGCGGCCTCCGCCTCTGCCCGGGCGAAAGGTTGAAAAGTGAAGCAATTTTTAGCAAGGGACGGCGAATTCAACGGCCCCCAGAATCGTGCGGCGAATTCCATTCACCCGAAGGGCGGCCGCCCGGGGCCCCGAGTGGGCGGCGGTCGTCCGTCACGTACGCTGCGTGTCCCCTTCGTGACATTTGGTAATCTCGTCGGCCGTTTCCTGTCCCTGGGCCGATCGCGCAGCTGTGCTGTGATTAAGTTTTTAGCACTTGTTGTTGTTGTTGTAGTTTTTTTTTTTAGCGCATTTTCCGCGGGTGTGTTTATTGTTTTCTTCTCAAATTCGATCATTAGGCACACAGCCGGGTAGGAGAAAATTGTTTGCCATTTGCATTACCAAGTCGCTGGTTCGCTGGAAACAAAAAAAATAGGGCTTGGGTAAAAACCGAGAAAATTACACGTTTCATTTGAGTTTCTTATAATTGGTTTTCTTGAATTGCAAGTGCACGGGAAATTTCTGTGGGTACGAGAATTCTAAATCTTTTTTGTTTGTGGGCCAAATTAAAATTCAACGCAAAAAAAAAAAACAGCTGAGCTCCGCCAAAGAAGAAGAGAGCGAAAGCTGAGCGGCTCAGCCAATCAGAGAGCGCCAGGCAGAGAGCAGATCACTGAAGGGCTTTTGGGCAGCGGGAGGGGGGAACTGTAAATAAAAGAGAGCGCAAAAAAAGCTTACACAGCGTATCGAAGTACCGTTTAGTGTGCCCGTCTGCCCGTCTGTCCGCCTGCACGGAGGTGAAGGTTAATCAACAAAACCAAACAACCGACGGCAGCAACAACAACCACCCAAGGGTGGTGGGTTGGTCAGCGTGTGCAGCCCAGGAAAAAAGGAGCAGCCGGCCGCACAGCCACCGGCAACGCTTAACGCCTTTTGATTGTTTAATTTCTCAAATTGTTTTATGGACTTATCCGCCTGTCGGTCTTCGTTTCCCCCACACAAACACACGCGTGTGTACAGCAGACAGAGCAATGAAAATTTAATGCGGCCAAGTTGAAGGTGGTTTGGGTGGATGGATGGTCGGGCGGTTGGATCGTTTGGGTTTCATTTTTCACTGCTTTTGACATTTTGCAGCGCACACACACACACACACAGGCAGGCAGAGCAGCCAAAAACAATCAGCCAACCAAAGCGCAGCAGCCGCCAACTGACAGATGAATGTGGGTGGTTGGGTGGTTGGGGGGGCGGCAGCTGCCTGGGCGTTGCGAACGCGTGCTAATCCCCCACTGACACAAGGCCCTCTGCGCATATTCCAATCAAATTAAGTAGAAAGGTTTTTTTTTTCTACCCCAAGGAAACTTTTGTTGTTTCGGTCATAGACGACCGGCAAATCACCTTAATTAGTTGGGATTTCAAGTTTCCAACGTTACGTTCTAAATCTTGAGACCCCAAAAGTCTTTCAAATGTGACAAGATTTTTACTTCAAGAAAATTAGAGCCTAGCCAACGACAGCGGCGGCGGTTTTGGTGCCAACGACACCTTCCATTCCCAATTATCAGGTCCGCTGTAGGCAAACAGAAAACCGTAGGGGACAACATAAAAATCGTGAGTTTACAATTTTTAAATAAATACGAACAACGTAGTTAGCAAGAGAAGAGGGAGAGGGAGAGAAAGAGAGAGCAAGATCGTTAAGAAATTGTTGACTTAATAAAAGAATAAATTTTTGGATAACAAAGACGCTGGCATCCGGTGTGAATCATCATAAAAGTCTAAAAAAGAGATAAAAAATGTTAACCGTAGGGTATTCCAAAGTCGACTTGGGGTTTCTTAATTCTTCCTTTGTTCGGTTCGGTTTGGTTCGGTTGCCTTCGGCAGGTCGTTTGGCCTGTTCAATGTCAAAGTTTCCCTGTTTTGTCGCTCCGCCTATTAGCACTTCCTGCGTGTGAAAGAGAGAGAGAGGGAGAGAGAAGAATCCCAGTGCAGCCCTGGGTGGTCGGTTGGTCTGGCATCCCTTGGCTGTCCCCGGCAATTAAGCCAAATTGTCAAAGCCAACAGGTTCCACAAGTGGGTTGTTTGCTCTTCTTTGGATTACGTGTGAAGAGCAAATCCTCCCCCTCCCCCGCACCGCACCCCTTCCCCTGGCTTATCTCGTAATTCGCCCGCTAACCGGGGGGGGCGGCTGTTGTTGCTGTTGTTTTGGTTGTGTTTCTGGGTGTCTATGATTTTTTAAGTGCTCACAGTTTTGTGCAATTTGATTACAATCCCCGGCTCCCCCGCCCCCCGTCCCGCCCACTCTATTTGTCTATTGTGGGTGGTGGGTGGCGGGGGGGATGCTGCCCGCCTTCCTGTCCGCTGTGGCTTTTTACGGCCGCATTAAAGTCGCAAGTTGTTGGCATTTCGTGAATGTGTAATGAATTTTCCACCACCGCGTGTATAACTAGCGGAAATCCCGGTAAACATACCACGCCCATGTCACCCCCACCCCCACCCCACGCCCCTTTTCCGCCTCACTTGGCCGGTGTTGCTGTTAATTAGTTAAACATTCCATGGACGTGAGGGACGGGGGCGGGGGAATCCTTCAGAGCAAATTATCTGTCGACTTTTGTGCCCTCTTTTTTTTTTTGAGCGCTGCTCAGGCTTACAGAGATTTAAATTTCTCATTGTAACAGTTGTTAATAACCGAGTTCTCATGGGGGTGTGTGTGTGTGTGATGAATGTCAAAATTATTTAAGGAATACGAAATTAACAGCCGGCTTGGCTGTTTTTAGATCAAATAATCTTAAATGTTGGGAGAACTTTAGTACAACAAAACATTTAAAGAGATCTGAAAGTTCCCTTATTTAGAGATTAAAGACGTTGAAAACGACAAAATAATAATACGGAAATGTCCATACAATTCCCATTTAAATGAATCCACGATTTCCTTAGCAGATTCAAGATTCAATTATAATCCACAAAATATATAAAAGGGTCTGAGGACTAAAGAGGTTTGTTCCCTTGTTTATAGATTAAAGACGTTGAAAATGATCTCAAAATAATAATACAGAAATATATATAAAATTCGCATTAATATGGCCCAAGGTTCCTTTTTAAAATTCAAAATCAACAAAATATATAAAAGAACTGAGAAAAGTTAATCTCCTTATAGATTAAAAACGTTGAAAACGATCTCAAAATATTAAAAGAGCAATATTTATAAAATTTGCATTAAAAAATCCAAGATTCCTTTACAAGATTCAATTACATCAATTCTAATCCCCAAAATATATAAAAAGAACTGAGAAAACTTCATTCCCTTATAGATAAAAGACGTTGAAAACGATCTGAAATTAATATTAAAGCAATGTTTATGAAATTCGCATTAAAAATCCCAGATTCCTTTGAAATGTAATAACATCAATTTAAGTCAAGTCCAGCATGGCGATAAGGTCGTGGTGAGTGTGCATTTGAAACAGGAAATCCCAATGTCAGAGCGGAAATTCGATATGTCAAATATTTTATCGCTTTTAGCATTGAAACTTTAAGTTGGTCTCTTGATAAGATCTTTTTTACAAGGGGACTGTTGGTTCCCTCAACCTTAATCCCCAGAAATACAATAAATTAAAGTGTCTGTCGAAAAGTTAATGCCAGTAATTGAAATAGAATTTAGAACTGTCCACATTTTTTATTTATATACAATTCAGGTATTTTTGGCCAAGAGAATTCGCCTATCGATTTAATTCAATTGACATGGTCAAGATTCCACAATAGAGCGCAGTTATTTAGGGTTTAATGGGGAAATAGTTGGCCAGGTGGAGAATTGAGATCCCCAATTTGCTGGGAAATGTTATTTGATACTCAGGGAATCTGAAAAACTAACTATAAATGATAAAGAATTCTCTAGATCCTTTGAGAACTCTCAGGAAATCTGTAAAACTAACTATAAATAATGAAGAAGTCCTATAAATAATTCAGAATCATCTAGATCCTTCGAGAACTCTCAGGGAATCTGAAAAATTAACTTTAAATAACAAAGAATTCTCTGGATCCCTTTAGAACTCTCAGGGAATCTGAAAAATTAACTATTATGAATAATAATAAATTCTCTAGGTCCTTGACACTTAAGAACTCTTTGGGGTCATTTTACTAACTCTGAAACTTTAACCAAAAGAGTATCCATTAGTTGGCTATTCGGTTTTTGGTTTTTTGAGCCCAACTGTTGACTTTAGTGCTTCCCATTTTAATTTGCATGTGGCTGGCAGCCGGTTGGGTGGGATAACCGCCTCCCCGGTTTTGGTTATACGGCTGGCAAATGGAAACTGCTCATGGCTGGGATGCGGTGGGGATGCGGAGATTGGGGCTGGTCGCGGGCAAGAGAGTTATCATCAAAAATGTAAATTTATTTTAACATTTATGCGATTTATTATGTGATGCGCATGCCCGCCCGTCTGCCCATCTGCCCGAGTGTCCAACTGTGCGTTGGCTTATTTATTGCCGTTGCTGTTTTCGTGTACACCCGGCAGTTATTAATTTTTGGCCGCCAACATCATCATTCATATTTCCCGTTGTCGGGGTTTTTTTCAGGGAAAATTGTTTGGGTTTTCTTTACCTCCTTTTAGTTTTTCAATTAGTCTGAGTTCGGCTCTTCTAAAGTTTCCTTAACTGACAGCAGTGATTGAACGGCCTTAAATTGTTTTCGCCCATTTGCGAATTTCGGCACGGAAATCTTATCTACCCGAACTATAAATAGGCTAATTATTTGTTCTTTGGCCAGAGCGCGCTGATCTGAACAATGAAGTTGATCGATTTCCAAACTTGATCAGAATTTTAATTTATCGCTAGAAGGAGTGAAAGGTTTTGTTCTCATCGATAAACAAGTGAATTGAATTTAAATTTAGATATCTCAAAGAGTTGAGTGGCTTTTAGATAGGAAACTTTTATAAGAAGACTTTTAAGACGGTAAAAAACGATAATCGGGATTTGGGAAGTTTTTATGTTCAATTTTCCAGCTCTTCAGGTTTTTTTTGATGTTCCAGTTTTGTTTTAATTCCAACCAAATCCAAATATTGGATACAATCGAATATATAATCGAAAATGATTGGCGAACTTAGGGGAACCATTCCTAAAAAAAGGTAAGGAATTGCCTAAGTTCCTTATAAAGTTTTCCAGAGGTTCCTGAGATTTTTTTGGCCTCATCAACTTAATTGAGAATGGAACTAGACTTTGGACTACTTTTGCTGCCTTTTTCAGAGATCAAAGAACTCAGATCTTGAGATTTTTGGAACTGCCTTTATTTGAATTGTTCTGGGACAATTTTTGCCTATTATTTTGAATAGAATTGTTTGGAAAGCTCAAGGGAACAATTCCTAAAAGAAGAGAGATAACTTCTGAAGTATTATATAGAGTTTTTCAGGGGTTTCTGAAATTTTATTAGCCTCTTAATTTATTTATTTAGAATTGTTTTGTTTTTAAGAAATTTAATCGAAGAATTCCGATCTTGAAATTCTTGGAACTGTCTTCATTTTTTTCTGAATTGATCTCCGCTAATTTCTGCCAATTATCAAGAAACCAGAAAGTCAATTTTAGCTTTTCATCATTATTAGCGAAATACAAAAAAAGGATGACAGGAAACTTCAATCATTTCGCTTCCTTTGCCTTCGCCTAGTTTAGCAGCCTCTCCGCGGTTTCGTGCCAGTTCCCTGGGAATTCCAACCCAACTGATCTCATTTCCATGCGAGGCTTTTACGGTTAACGATTGTTTCGGAGCCTCAATGATCAATTACCGGACCATCTTTATGGGCCTTTTGGCTCAACGCACCTGGCGGGGCTCGGCCCAGATGTGCCCTCAATTACATTTTGTCATTCTGTCGATTATGATTAGGGTCAGCGGTTGGCCACTTGGCCAAACATTCGGAGTTGGCTTTTTGTTGCAATTTCATCGCCAGACAGGCAGACTCATCGCCGCTAATTGATGGTAAAAAATGCGCAAAATGGGGAATATAAATTACGATAATAATAAAGCCAACTGAACTTTTGTGAACTCGCAGAAAAATTCGAAACACTGGACAGCGACCACAGATCGGTCGGTTTCTAAATACTCTCGGTTTCTTAAGAGATCGTTGAAGATCTTGAGGCTCCAAAAACAGGAAAATTTGAGGCGCTCATTTGCAAGAAGTCAAAGAATATTTGGGATTATGGGAAATTATTTCTCCTCAATTAAATTCCCTTCCTTGCTGGTTTTCAATTTCAATAGACTCTGCTCATCCTTATAAATAGAAGAGCGGACTTAACCGGCTGGACAAGGTCCACTGGGGAAGTCAATTTGCTGGCGTTTTATTTGCATTTTTTCTGTTTACGGTTTTCTCATTTTTTTTGAGTCTTAGGGGAAACGACTAATGAGTTTGAAGCCCGTTACTTTTGCCAAATAAACCATGAAGTTTTTGATAGTTAAGACATCGAAAATTCCCCTTACCAGCACTCCCCTTTCGATCGTTTTCTTTCTAAAAGATTTCAGTCTTGTGGTTTTCTTTGTTTTCACTTGACGATGACTGCATTGTTCTCGTTGCCGGTTACCTCATGAGAGGGGCCCATTTATATTCATCCAGTGGTCGGTCTGCAGTCGCCTTTCCCCACTTTTATGTCATTTTCTGGGGGGTTCGAGACTTTTTCGCCTCGCAGGCAAATCACGTCGGCCGGCCAAACTCCGTAATCCCCTGGAACTTGAACTTTGTCAGCGGATCACGTTGTAGTCATGGAGGGGGGGAAGGGGAAGGGCCTTTCACCAGGGGCACCTTTCTGGCTGCACGTGCTGGCGAACCGGCGATCTTGTGATGACGGCAGGCCAACGAGTGCCCGCCTTTCAATTAGCAACTCAACAGAGAAACAGAAACCATTAAAAAAAAACCTGTTCATTTGTTTTTTTTTTTTAATACACTTTCTCTAATTCCATTGCTAAAAACGGCAGACTCCACGCGGTTCGCTGATACCTAAAAATAAACAACAAAATAATGAAAATATGTCACATTTTATTTAAAGTTCAAGTCTTTAAAAAGACATAAGAGGGCATTAGAAATTCCCCTCACGTAGCTTCCATTCAACGATCCTTCTTTTCGCATGTGCAATTGCTGGGACGGGGGAAGGGGGGAGTCTATTAATAGGTCTATGGCTGGAGAGATATAAAAAGTTTATGGCCAAAGTCGTAAAATGAAAAATCTATCTAAATTCCCACGTCGCCGAACCCAAGGAATTAAAAATCGATCGAAATTGTAAAAATTCCCCGCATACATAAATTTCTTGAGGGTTTTTTTTTTTGGAATTACAATATTTGTTTGGTATTTTGGGGTGTGCCGCGTGTCAGCCTTTCTCAAGGAATCTAAGCGGGGATCATAAATCTCTTATTCAATGTTTGACTTTTGACTGCCGATTTATTGTTTCCCATCCACCATCTGCTTCTCATTAATGATCTCTTTTAAAATCGTAGACAGACTCTATAAATAAAGCTGGAGAATCTGTTGGTTCCTTGCAATTAATTCTAGTTTCCTTGCCTTTATTGTGGTTCTAAATTTATTAACAACAATGGGAGACTCTGGAATGTCGGGGACACAAAAATATCCCCAAAACGGCCTTTACAGGAGACCTTGGTGGTTCCTTAAGCGCCTGAGTATCTAAATTTCGAAGTGCTTAATGAATTTCCGGAAGCGCGCCTCGTAATCAAGCAGTCTTTATAGACGTTCCGTCTTTAATCGAAAAAACAAGAAATACTTCCATAAATTTCTAATTTTATACCCTTGCTCTTGGTAAGGGGTAATTAATTCGATTCTTAATCGTATGACGCGAAAGTGATTCGAAATTTCTTCCAATTTGATTGAGAGAATTTGCAAAATAGCAAAATATTCCATTTCAGTAATAAAAAAGAATAAACTGCCTTCTTAAAAGTCCCAAAGATCCCTTAAGCGCCTCCAGTGCATAAATCGGTACCTACATTTTAATCTTCCCTAAGAATTGGCCAAAATATCTTTTCGTAATCAATTGGTCTTTATAGTAATTCAATCGTGCGCTTTTCAGGTACTAAATGCCTTTAAAAAACCCTATAAATCTAATTTTATACCCTCTACCCTTCGCAGAGGAGAAAAAATTCAATTCCAAATCGAATAAAGCTATAAGTTATTCGAAATTTCTTCCAAATCATTGGAGGATAAATAATGAATGTATTATAATATATATCCCAGGAAATATTGCACACTTAACTATCTTGTTGGAAGTCCCGAAGGTCCCTTATATACCTCCAGTGATAAAATCAGTATATAAATTTTAATCTACCCACCGAATTAGCCATAATCTCTTCTCGCAATCAATCTCTCTTTCCGTAATTCATTAGTAAACTTTTAAAGTCCTAAATGCCTTTAAGAAATCCTCTAAAATCTAATTTGTTACCGCTTATCCTTCGCATTGGGTAACTAATTGAATTTCCCATTGAATAACGCTAGAAATTTCTTCCAATTCGCTTGAGAAAAACTACTGGGCGTTTGCAGGCCCCAACAAAAAATCGCACTACCAATTATGAAATACCTTTGGCCGAGTTTTGGGCCCGTTACCGACTGGCCAACTGGTCGACTTGGCGTGCCGGCCAGCCACTTGGGGCGGCTCCGCTGGGCGGGCTGGGGAGTTAATAAATGCAAATCGGTGGACAAACTGCAGGCAATCTGCGATCTGGAGCACTGAGGTGGCCCCAACGGGTGGTTATGAAATTAAACCCACCAGCGTAGCCGCTGCCAGCTGTGAATTTTGTTGCTGATGTGTTGTTGCTTTTGTTTTGTTGCAGATCCAGAAAGACGACGGCCTGCCCCAGGAGATCTGTCTGCAGTGCAAGGCCCAGTTCCTGATGGTGGCCAAGTTCCGGCGCAAGTGCGTGCGAATGCAGCGGCGCCTGCAGGACCAGGCCAAGCAGCTGGCCCAGCCGGAGCCAGACGCGTCCCCAGATCCGCCCGAGAAGCGTCTCAAAGTCGAGGCCGCCCTGCCCAGCCTCGACCTGGAATACATGCACCTGCCGGAGTCACAAATGGAGCGCGAGCGGCGCCAGCGCCTGGAGTCTACGCCAGTTCAGCTAGAAGAAGTCGTTTTGGAGCTGCCCGAGGCAGCGGAACCCCAGCCACCCGCAGAGACTACAGAAGAGGCCACGGACTCCTCGGACCCGCTGGCGGCCGGCGAGACCGCCCAGCCCTGGAAGACCAAGGCCGCCCGCAAGCAAATCATCGAGGGCCAGGCCATACCCTCGTCGCCCTCGACCACCACCACATCGTCCTCGGTGTCGCCCACAAAAGCGAATCCCGAGCGGGAGCCCACGCCAGGCAGCAGCTCCTCCGAGGGTCTAAGCGATTTGTCGGTGGAGCCTTGCCTGGGATTCGTCAGCTTCCACACGCTCATCGACGATGGTTTGACTTTCCCCAAGGATCCGGGCGCAGAGGTGCCTCGAGCGGCTGCCGGTCAATCGCGTCGTGGCCGCCGACGCCGCGGGGCCTCCACTTATGTGCCGGTGAAGCGGTCGAGGCGCAGCCTCTCCCAGCTGCGCCAGGTGCCGCTGGAGGCCTTCGCCAAGTCAAGGATACGCAGGGCGGGCAGCCGCGGGGGACCCTCGCGCAGGGGCAGGAAGAGCCTGCAGCAGCCGGCAGCGCACTTGGAAGAGGAGTTGGCGATGCCTACGGATCTTGAGATTGGCGAGAAATTGGCCGAAATTCTAGACTCGCCGAAGCCTGCAGAGCCGGAGTCCTTGGAGCTGGAGAGCCACTCCAGGGACACGCATTCCTATGGCGTGCCCTCGCCCGAGTGCGAGGTGGAGATTCCCCTAAAATCCGCCTCCCATTCGCCCACCTTTGGGGTGGTGGAGAGCCTCTGCGAGCCTCCCAGCGAACAGCAGCCATCCGAGGCTGCCAGCGAGTTTATGATACGCATACCGCTGGAGGTTTTGAGCGAGGACCTGCAAAGGCAGCTGTCCCAGGAGGTGAACACCGAGAAGCTAGAAGATTATCCCGCCAAAGAATCGCAGTCCGCCGATTCGCAACAATCCTCCGACGAGGTGAACAACAACGAGAACTCTGAGAATTTTCACCAGAGTGCTACAGCAGTTAGCTTCGATTCGGCTGCAGCACTCAAACCGTTGGAAATTGAAGCAACTCCCCCCGATCCCCCGCCCGAGCCGAGCATAGAAGCTGCCCGCTGCCAGGCACCCGCAGCGGAAGCAGCGGTGGCTTTGCCCGATGTGGACTTCTTTGCCGAGTTCCAGAAGCACTGCGAGAATTCTCTCAACCACCTGGACATGGGCGAGCCGCTGCCCGAGGAGGTGGACTCGCCCATGGCCACGCCCTCGCCGGCCGAGCCGCCCGTGCCGGCGGACATCAGCGCCGCCGAGGCAGCCAAGGCCAAGCGCCAGCTGGAGGTCGAGATGAACGATGTGGAGATCACCCTGAACGGCATCCTCAACGAGATGCAGGACCAGCACATCTACACGCCCGTCTGCCCCAATGTGGATGACTTCCTGACGCCGGCCGACTATGCCCCGCTCACCGAACAGGAGACCCAGGCCGGACGGCCGGTGGCGCCTACGGAAACCAGCTCTGGAAATGGCAATGCCTCCGAGGATCTGTTCCAGACTAACTTCACCAGCTATGAGGTTTTCCCGGCCGTGCAGAACGGCAGCAGCAGCGGGACCAATGAGCTGATTGGCTTCCAAAACGACATCCCCTGTTTCGAGAACATCGGGGTGGATCCCACCCCAGTGATGGCCACCCCGGTGGAGGGCTTCACGCCGGCCACGGAG
This sequence comes from Lissocephala sabroskyi, assembly GCA_037075105.1. Classification (NCBI taxonomy): domain Eukaryota; kingdom Metazoa; phylum Arthropoda; class Insecta; order Diptera; family Drosophilidae; genus Lissocephala; species Lissocephala sabroskyi. Next base: position 25,677 of record JBAMCP010000917.1, read on the forward strand.
CCTGCGCAGAACAGCCTCCAACTGGAGCTGACCCAGCTGCTCAACGAGCTGCAGCCCTCGGCCTTCGAAGTGCCGCCAACGCCCTCCAATGTCATCACCTACGAGCAGCAGCAGCAGCCGCCGCAACCGCCGGCCCCCAACTACCCAGCCTACCAGGTGGTCAGCGAGCCCCCCAAAGTCCAGCAGCCCCAGTTCATCCACCAGCAGCCACAACAGCAGCAGCAGCCCACCCAGCTGCAGTGGTCGGCCGTGGGCGGCCTGGAGGCCATCAAGTCCGGCCCGGAGAGCCTGGCCACCACCTACTACATCAGCGGCGGGGAGCTCTACCAGCAGCAGGCGCCGGCGGCCCCGCCAGACGAGCAAGCGCTGGCCTACGGCAGTTTGCAGGCCGTCCACCGGCCCACGACGGCCGCCATTCTGGACAGCAACGACAACTACGTGGAGCACGGCCAGCAGCCGATTATGATACTCATCCAGCAGCCGGAGCTGCAGCAGCCCATGGCCTCGGCCAGCAACCCCCAGCAGGCCCCGCTGCACATCTACAACGACCTGCACCTGCAGCCGCAGCAGCGCCAACAAGTACAAAAGCCGAAACCAGCAGTATTAGGAATCCCCCAGCAGCCGCTGCCCCTGCAGCTGGCCGTGGGCGGCTCCTCGAAGCCCAGCAATCGGGTGGTCACCTTGAAGTGCCGCTTCTGCCACAATGGGCCGCGCTTCACCAGCAACCTGGAGTACAGCAAGCACATCATCGACTTGCATCCGGCCGTGGCGCCGTTCAACTGCCCGCACTGCCCGCTGGCCTTTGCCGGGCGCACCAAACGCTCCCAGCACATCCTGACCCATCACTTCGTCCAGCGCTTCCAGTGCGGCCAATGCACGCAGGTGTTCCCCGCCCAGCGGGCGCTGGACTTGCATTTGCAGCGCTACCATGCGCCGCTGGTCATGGAGACAACGGTGGCCGCTCCACCCACAGCCGTGCGCATTGACGAGGTCCAAATCCAAGTGGGCAGTGAGCAGCAGCAGGACAACAACAGCGGCAGTGGGGGAAAGGAGCTGGCACAAAGAAAGACTCGCATTTTGTGCTGCCCCGACTGCGAAGACTGTGAGTGGGCGTTTTAATCTTTGGAATTTTATTTAATTGTTGGGTTTTCTTTCAGGTCCCGAGGGCCACAACCACCAGGAGCTGCAGCCGCCGCCGGTGGTGCTGACGCCGCCCTCGACGATAGCCTCGTCTCTGCCCTCGCCGTCGCCCTCCTCGCAGCCGCTGCACATCTCCCTGCCCTCGCCCGAGCAATCCGAGCCCGACTCCACCACCACTTTGCGTCAGTTCCGCAAGCGCCGCCCGCTGCCCGCCGAGGCCAGCGCCGCGCCTCTACCCGCCCAGCCCCAGCCCACGCATCATCCAGTCTCGGCCCTGCCCCAGCCGCCCCAGCCCGGCCAGCAGCAGTCCTCGCCCTCCTCCTCGCCTTCCTCCTCCACCACTGAGTTCATAGGCGCCGCCAGTCTTGGCCTGGTCAGCCAAACAGCCGCTTTGGGGAACTCCACGCTGCAGCTGGCCGAGCTGCGGGGCAGCCACCACTGCATTTACTGCGACGAGCGTTTTACCAACGACATTGCCCTGCGCAAGCACCACCACCTGGCCCACGGGGCGCCCACGACGATGCCGTTTGTGTGCTCGATCTGCAAGCGCGGCTACCGCATGCGCAATGCCCTGCACCGCCACATGGAGACGCACAATGCGGTGGGCCGGCCGTATGAGTGTAATTTGTGCCGGGTGAGGTTCCCGCGGCCCTCGCAGCTCACCCTGCACAAGATCACCGTCCATCTGCTGTCCAAGCCGCACACCTGCGACGAGTGCGGCAAGCAGTTCGGCACGGAGAGCGCGCTGAAGACGCACATCAAGTTCCATGGCGGTAAGTAGCCCGCCTGGTCTTACGCTCGGTTCAAGGGTCTCACCTGCGGGCTTCCTTAGTTAGAATCGTTGGGCAAACTAACAAAATCCGTGGCCGTAGTCCTAGAATTCGTTTTGTAATCTCAACTAACTCTAATCTCGTGCTGTTCATCGATTCGGCTGTTAGTCAATCCTCTCGCCTAACTTAACCGGTCGACTAACCCAACGCCACTTTCATCGTTTCATTGGTGCGAGCCGCCGCGACTCGTTTGCCGCCGCCACAAGGACATGAATACAACTCATCCACAGCCAACACCCCACACCCACATTCTTGTAGTTCCAGATTTCGCAGTAGTCTGTCGAGTTTCCCCCCACCCCCAAAACCCTCATTTAGTCTGCGAACTTGTTTACTTTGTGAGCCGAGTTTTCATGTTGATCCAGTTCCCGTTTTCGAGGGAGAAAGTCCTTTCCCTAAAGATCTTTTCTGTCCCGTAGTCTGTCCTTCTTTTATTAGATCTGTTAGTCCTTCCCTCGCTCTCCCCTAATCACTTATTGTTCACCTATCTTTCTGTGTGGCCCTCGCTCTCCCTTAATCTCTCATTGTTTAAAGATCTTTTAGTAGATCCCTCGCCTTCAATTAATCTCTTATTGTTTAATGTTCTTTCTGTGTATCCCTCGCCCTTAATTAATCTCCCATTTAAAGATCTTTTAGTGTATTCCTCGCCTTCCCTTGATAACCAATTGTCCAAAGATTTCTTAGTGTATCCCTCGCCTTTCCTTAATCTCTAATTGTTCTAAGATCTTGAGAGATCTTTCAAAATTGCCAAATTATCATTACCCAATCCTTGCCTACCTTTTCTATGGCGTCACAGAAATATCCAGGCAGGCTTATAAAGATTTGGAGGAACCTCTGACAATCATGTGATTTTCGGGAGAATTAATTAAATATTATAAAACACTCTAAGGAGGTTTTTTTTTAAAGAATTTGAAGGAGTATTAATTAAATATTATTAAACACTCTAAAGAGGTTGTAAAAGAGTTTAAAGGAATCTTTTTAATAGAGTTTCAAACTTCATTTTAAGGGACTTTTAGGAGTAGAGAGCTTCACTGAGGTTCTTTAGATTTTATTCACATTTTCTTTATTAAACACTGTAAGGAGGCTTTTTAAAGAATTTATAGGAATCTTTTGTCCTAGAGACTTTTTTATAGTATTTGAAAATTAATTTTTAGGGATTACTAGGAGAAGAAAGGTTCCCAGAAGTTCTTTTGATTTTATAATTATTTTTTGAGTTAAGCTTAAGTTTTCTTTATTAAACACTCTTAAGAACTTATTTAACTTTATCAGGAACCTTTTTTTATAGCGTTTCAAAGTTTATATTTGAGGTATATTAGCAGCAAAAAGGTTCACTGAGGTTCTCTTTAGATTTTATAATAACTTTTAAACTGCTGAAAAATAAGGGAAGTTTTATCTATTTTATTATTTAGCTGCCTACTTTTTTAAGATTTCAAGGAATCTGTTTCCTATAAGGTTTATTCGGGAATGTTTTTGTGAGCTATTTTTCTCTCTATAAGAACTGTTTTTGGGAACATATAAAACCCAACCAACAAAATCCAATTGGTTTGTATTTGAGGTTGAGATTTCTAATCAGTTAATTGAACCGCCCGGCAGGTGGAGGAAAAGTGACGTCAGGTTTTCCCCCTCCCCCCACCACCACCACCCAGAACCCCATTCACCCCCGTTAATTGTTTTTTTATTCACTTTTGTTGTCTGCACTAAAAAAATACCCAAAGTTTTGTTTTATTGCACTAAACACGACCGCCCCGCCCCGTCCCGCGCCGCCCCGCCTTCCTCCCTCTGTTGTTGTCTCTGTTCCGATCCCAAGCCACCCTCGTTTTTTATGTGGAAATCTTGTACTTTTTTTGTGTAACCTGTGATGGAAGCCAAACTCAAACCAACCAAAAAACAAAACTCTAATCGCAAACACACAAAGAAAACAGAAAAAAATCCCCAAATTATTTATTGCAGAACGCGGTTATGCTTGCGATCAATGCGATCGCGCCTTCGTTTATCAAAGAGATTTGCGCAAACATCGGCGCATTCACAACGGCGAACTCTTTTACAAATGCGAATTCTGTCCCCGATCATTTTTGCATTATACGGGTTTTCGTGGTAATCAATCCAAAATTCTCATAAGTCTACCTACCGCCTAAGTCCATAGACCTTAAGCGTGTGTATGAGAGAGTGTGTGTGTGTGTGTGATTGCCTGCCTGCCTGCTGCGCTGATTTAAATTCGCACCGCCAGACAACTTAAGTGCAATTTTTTTTTTTTTCTGCGGTGCCAACTGAAACTAATCAAATTTCACTTTTCTTTTTCTCTCGTGTGTGTGTGTGTGTGTGTGTGTGCAGCCCACATGCATACCCACTTGCCGCTGGGTGTGTTTCTCAACGAGGAGGCCTGTCTGCTGCCGCCCATCAAATCCGCCAGTGACAAGCCCGCAGGAGCCGCCGCCCTGGAGCCGACGGAAGAGGCCAATTCGGCAGTGCTGACGCCGCTGAGCAGCCACGAAGATTGCCAGTCCGTGGTGGCCCTGTCGCCGCCGTCCATCCGCCAGCCGGAGAGCGTCGAGGCCTTGGACACGTCACCATAACGCCAGTGGTTCCTGCGCCTGGCAACGCCTGCCACGGGCGCCAGCACCACCGCCTTGCAGCCGCTGGGGTCGCCGTATTTAATGGTGATCAACAATCGATTGGTGATGTGCAATCAGTTGACCGGCTTGGCGCCCGCCCCGAGTTACCTGGTGGTCAGCCAGGAGCCGAAGGCATCCAACGAAATCCAAGGAGAGGAGAGTTTGGCTCAGAATTCGTCTTAAGTTAGGAGGAGTTTGTTTTATGGACCACCTTTTTTTGCCTTTCTCGGCAATGCCAGAGGAGTATGTGTACTTTGTAAGGATCGTAGTTGTAGCTGAATTTAAGGACATTTAAGAAATGTATTTTTCGACACCCATTAAGAATCATGTGTATATCTGCCCGCGCTGCCTGCTCTCACGAGCTTAAAGTCCTGTCATCCTGCAGGCGGCGGGGCGCCCACCAGCGACTTTTGTTTACATTTTTTCTAGACAAGTAAAAAAGCGAATTCATGTTGTAAAAAACCGTGAAGGGGATTGGAGTTTATTTTGATGAATTTCGCTTGGCTCAATCGTAATACCAGTCGAGGAATAACAAGGAGAAGGACATGACCAGCAGGAAGAACAAAGACCACACCCGCAGCCCGGCATTGCGCTGGGTGGCCTGGCGGATCTGCTCGTTGGCATCCTTCACGTTCTCCGTGCTGCCCACCACAGCGCTCACGATCCTGTCGATGTTGTGCTGCTGCAGGGCCACCTGACCAAGGAAAAGAATAGAAAATTAGGAAGCCTGCAAGGCTATTGAAGTTCAGCTCACCTTCTCGGTGAAGATGTCCTGGAGCTGGGCAATGTCCACGACGTTCTTCTCGATCTGCTCGACCTCCTCGGAGACGCCCTGCAGCATATTGTAGATGTGGACATTCTCGGCCTCGAAGAGCTGCACGTCCTCGGCGCTGAGAGCATCCTCGTCGTCGGCCTGCTGTTGGGCCGATTTCTGTATGTCTTCGTCCAAGGCCACCTTGGCGGCCTGCAGTTTGCCGGTGGACGAACTTTCCCTGGGCTGGGGGCGGCTGCGTTTGCGTGTGCGTGGCTGTTGGGCATTTTCAATGCCCTCAGTGGGCTCTGAGCCGCCATCTGCCTTGTCGGGGGCCTCGTCTTCGTCTTCATCCCATTCGCCCCAACTGTCGTTGCTCCAGTCGTTGGCGGTGGAGTCTTCCGCAGCTTTAGCCTCGTTGGCCGTGGCAAGAGCCGGCGGCTGATCCTCTTCGTCGTTGCTGTCGTCCAGCAGCGGTTTGCGGTTCAGTTTGCCGCTGTCTGCGCCGGCCGGACGCACGGGGATCTTCTTCTTGTCAGACGCCAGCTTCAGCAGTCTGTAGGTCTCCAGTTCGTGCTGGACGCGGTACTTCTTTTGGTTCAAGTAGATCTGTTCGATGTTGTGCAAATAGCTGACCAGCAGGTCGAGCACGGCCTCGATGTGCTGGCGTTCCTGGGGCTTCCGCTTGGCGCTCTTCCACTCGGAGCGCATCTTGGCCAGGTGCTGTGTGTAGTAGGTGACAAACTTCTCGGACTCGCGGTCGATGAGGTCTCTCTGGGCGTCGGTCATGTGGGCGGCGCTCTTGAGATGCTGGCCGATGCGCATGTAGGCTGTGCGGTTCTCGATGAGGACGTTGCGGAGAGCGGTTATCTTGTTGCACACATCCTTGGCCTGCTTGGCGAAGTCGTCGCGGAGGGTGTCCGTGGGAGACTTTGACTTGGGCTTGGAGGTGGTTAGGATTCGTTGTTTGTCGTCCGTTGGTTTGATGTTGGTGGCCGACTTTCGCTGGAGCCGCACTGTCATTACGCTGGCTTTGAAGTCGTGCGTGATGTCCATGGTGCTGAAGTCCTTTGCGCTATTCTTTACATTATTTCGATAATACACCGGAATTTGATATTTTTAATCCACATCATCATTTGTTGTTGTGGTTGTTGTGTTTCCGGGGTCTGCCAACCTGCGCGCATTCGATATTTCCAGGGCAGCTTACAGAGTTTTTAAAATTATTTTAGGGTTGTTTAAATAAAACGTAATTTTTTAAAGATTACCTTTTAAAAAAACTTGAAAAATTGTTCCTAAAAACTCAATCCCAAATGTGGTTTAAGACTCCGAAACAAATTGGCAGGGCTGGTTGCTTTTTAATTTCAATTAAACTCTCAAAAGACTTGGAAATGTTGCAGGTAATTCAAAGC
>JBAMCP010000918.1:0-22293 GCA_037075105.1 Lissocephala sabroskyi
GACGATCCGAACGATAGAGAATAGCTGGTTCTTGGAGGTTCTTGGAATTCTTCCCATATTATGTTATTTTCCTACTTCCTCAAATCTTTGGCTTTGCTTGCTCTCCTTTGAGATCATTCGAGTCCCCTTAATTCAAACCCCGGCAGCCTCCGAGCTGCCCACGTTCCACTGTCCTATTTGCGGCCGAGAATCCCGGTCAAGCTCAAGTAGATGATATGAATTCGCAGAATTCCCATTCGCCCATTAAAATATTCTCCTCCTGGCGACTTCTCTGAATGAATTGATGAGTTCCGCGGAAACGCATCGCACGCAATGCCCGGCGTTTTGGGGCTAAGGTCGTTGAAGATTCCTCCAGAAAATCGAAGACGCGTTGAGTTGACTTTTTGCGTATGCAGAAACGCAGCAGCTTTGGGGGCGATTTCATCATCGTCGCCGAGGCGAGGGAACCAAAGCCGAAAAATAATTCCATTTCGCCTGTCAACACCAAAACACAAAACTCCGAATATCGCGGATTTGCATTCGCCAGCGAAATGAATAATTTTTCCACCAAATTCAAAAGTCAATGCGCCGCAAAACTATTGCAATAACTCGGCTGCTGCCTGGAAACAGCAACGCGCCGCCTTTGCCGTCCGTTCAACCGCCCCAGCGGCCGCCCAAGGACAGCCCCAGGCCACTGCGGGTGGCGTGTGCTCGGCCAAAGGTACAGTTGCCGCACCTTGAACTTCAGCTGACCGCCAGAATCGGCGCAGTCATCCCACCGGTTCCTGAGGTCTAAAATATTCTAACAGCCGAAAAAATAATCAATGCACCCAACCGAACTGCCTGCAGGCAGCGGCGGGTTGGCCGCTCGGCTTGGGCTGCTCTGGGGCCGCTCGGCCGATGTGTGTATGCATGAGATTTTTGGCGCCGAGTCGAGCATACAAATTGCAAATGCAAATTCAATTCTAATCGCTGGGGCTGGAGCCCTCCCCCGCTTGCAGTCAGGCGGTGGTTGGTTGGTTTTTTTTTCGCGATTGCTGATTTCGAATTTGCGCGAAAGGTGCCAGCGAGTCGGCGAAATTCCTTTAATTCCCCGCGGCGGGTTCAACGCTTGACATGTGCCAAGGTTGCTGCGATTCTGCGCACCATACGGGGCCACTCAGGGATTGCCCGGTGGACAGCCCTAAGTCCCAGGTAACTCCAGCCGGTTGCTTATCATTCTCCTTATCGACAATGAGAGTCTCAGAAATGATCGAAAGGGGAGCAAAGCGGAAATCACCTAGCGACTTCAATGACTCCAACTCCAAATGACTTCGGGTGCTTCTGAGGGGCTTTGAGGTCATTGCGAATTATTAAGGATCCAAGAAAGGAATCTTAAAGCTTTTGTAGATTCAATTCCAAGCGCCTTTAGAAGCACTTGAGAGAGGAAAAAGGTAGAAGAATATATGAAAGCATCACAGTTTTTTAGGGAACTTACAGACCCGTCTACGTCTCTCGGAATATGAATTTGAGCTACTGATAGTGGTCGGGAAATTAAGCCAAATTCGATAAGAAGGATATTATGATATTCGTAGGCTCTTTCTTATGTTTTCAGACCAGAAGAAAGATCCGCTTAAAGCCCTCGAAATGGCTCACTGAACTCTTAATCTTAAGCTGCCTAGTGGACGAATGATTAAAAGTGGTTCTGTTCTTAGATTCACTTTGCAGCTTTGATTCGACCAACCCCAACCAATGCCCAAAACCCAAAAAGAGAGCAATAATATTTCCGCCCTTGAACTGCGGTTCAACCATTTATACAATCTGATTCCAATTATTGTGATCCCGAGACGGACTTGCCCGAAAAAGATTCCGATTTGCGTCTCCAGCTTTGCTTCACTCCTTTCCAATCCGGAGTGCGTTCCTTCGGCAGCTGATGATGTAAAATATCAATAGAATTTACATTAAATAAAACAATCTGCGCCAACACTTAAGATCTTAATATACTCCTCTACCAAATTCTAGACTAAAAATTCACTAAACTCAGTAGTTCGTCGATTGTTAAGGTTCTTCTGCCAAAACTTAAACTATCAGCCTGTTGACCCTTTCCAATCTTTTCCAAGCTATTTAGAAATCCTTACGATCACCTCGAGTACTTCAACTTTGTAACCAATCCCAGATTTTGTCGAGTTCTTTGCCTTTTCGGAGGTCCCTCTAAAGCCTTCTTAGAGACTTCCAAGCCCATCCAAGGATCTTTCAGACCAACTCCATTGATCCATCGACATATCCCTAAGCTCCTGATTTCCCTCCATCATCTGCACCTTCTTACCTTTAACCCTGTAGGAATCTTCTTTCCCCTGACCATCTTGGGACGTGCCAAGCCGCCCCTGAGGTCCCTGGGCCATCCATCCCACGTGCTAGGCGCTGGCCATCTGGAGGGCGCTCCCCTGGCGTTTGAGGCCCGACGCGGCCATGTGAGGGGCATGTGTTCCCGATGTGCGGCGGGCCGAAGGTGCGAGGTGAGAAGTTTCTGGGCCAACGGGAGGGATGGCCCGATGGCCGCACAGTTGCCGGCTGATTGGTGTGAAAATTCTCAGGACCAACCAAATGGCAAATGCCAAATGGCCCGTGCCCCATCGAACTTTCCCACACGTCCCTGTGTGTTTGTGTGTGTTGTTGGCCTAATGGGATAAGAAGGGAACGTGCCCCTGGCAGTCAAGTTTTATCCCGGCCAACACATGACCAACAGATGAGCCAGGAAGGCCGCCCTCGCGCTCACCTTCCCACCGCCGGCAGGACCGCCGGGCAGCGCCTTGGGAAAATATTGACGGGAAAACGAGACGGGCCGGCGGTTTCGCGTAGGTGCGAGTCCAGCCGTCCACACATGACAGGGTCCGTATTTTTCCCGTAGCGCCGGCCCCTGAGGAAATTCTCAAGGCATCACCGAAATTTCACGCATTAAACGGCGTCCCGAAGAGCGCCGCCCGCACACACACATCCACACACACGAGACCCGGGCTGGCCCGGGATGTCTGCATATGTTGGCCGTGTGAGAATGGCAGGACTCCCGGGTGTCTGGCGGGCATTGAAGAAATTTCCGCAAGGATTTCCCGCGGCCTGCCCAAATTAGCGGCATTATTATAAAGCGATTTTATAACTGGGCTGGCGGCTGTCGCCGGGAAATTTGTTTGGTTTTTTCTCGACAGCGAATATTGCGCAGGGGAATTTCTCAGGCCACATGGCCGGCCCCGGGGAATCTCAGCCACCGGCGCGTGGACTCTCCGAGTAGCCGGGACATTCAGTCAAGTGGCTGCCTGATTGTTGGCCGGCCAGGCAACTGCGGTGATCTCAAGTGCACAGGTCGACGCCTCGGCCACTTGACTCGGCCACAGGTAGGCGCAGGCGCTGGCACACAGCAGGTCCTGTGGGAAAAACGAAAACAAGCGCGGGGATTGCATTAAACCAACAGCGAATTTATTTGAGGAGCGTCGTTGGAATCAATTGAACTCGGCCCGCTTGGCCATCAGCTCTTCGGGATCGAAGTCCAGCGGCGGCGCGGGATTGCGAAACTGCTCTGCCGAGATGCGGGTAAAGAGAATCCCCACACCCTCAATAAGCGACAAGAGAACTCCGCCAATAATCGCACTTCCCGCCATAGCAGCTACGCCGTTCCGGGCCGCCAGAATGCCGCCAGTAGCCGCTCCGCTGATAATCGAATTCCACGGATCCTCCTTCTTCCGGAACCGCACCAGCGTGCAGTCAATAATGCTGAAGAGTCCGCCCCACGTGGCAAAGTTCCCAGCGATTACCGGAGACCGCGCCTTGATCGCCATTATGCCGCCGCCCATGCGGCGCTTCAGGCCCGACGGCGCATTCCGGAAGCCCTTGAGGGCCTGGAAAATGCCACCGCCAATGCAGCCCATGGCAAAGGCTCCGCCGCAGTCATCCACGATGCGGTAGGGACAAGGCTCTCGCATGTACTCCTCCATTGGTGGATATTTGGGCCAACGAGGGGAGCTTGGGGTTCGTTTGGAGACGGGTTGAGGATCGGGTTCGGGTTTGGTTAACAACTACGGATTTTTTCTAATGGCCGAAAGTTGGTTGGATTTTAAAAACCACACACAAAATTTGCTACAATTTAAAGCTGATTCGGGTTACTACTCTCCTGTTAACTCGATCGTTTCAAATATCTAAGTGATTGGAGACACCACGCAGCCTGCGAGAGCTCGTCGAAGGTCGACTCGATCGCAGCCAATTCAACGGCTTTCAGGACTTTCCAAGATCGTCTCCGAAATTCCTGAAATCCGGATTGGCCACTTTCGATTCGACGTTTGCGGGAGCCTCAGCTAAATCTATGGATAAATTTCAATTTCAAATACTTTCAGGACTTTGGTTTGTGAGGAGTTTGAGTTGCAGTCTTCGATGTGTTGGTTGTGTTGGCTTCGATTGAATTGAACGCTGAAATCTTAAGGAAACTCGGGCAACGTCTGTAAATGTTAAATGTATTTTTTTGTTAGTTTTTTGAATATGGCGGCAAGGGTAAATTGATAATTTAAATGAAGAAAAAATATATTTCAATATTAAGCCGATTCGACGTATCCAAACTCAAAGACTTAAGAAGCCCTGATTCTTGATTCAAGGGTGCTAATGGATCTTAATTCTAAATTATTTTAATCCCTTTTATACTCAAATATAAAGAAATTCAAGATTACAATTTAATTACAGATTGATACCACAATTTGTAGCAATTTGTGAAGAAATCTTTCCTGCTGCTGCCTGGCAGACCGTGATCGGGACTCTGAGGCCTCCACTGCCGGTTCACCTTCCCCGGATTTCAATAGAAGCGGCGATTGAGTGACTGCGGCGGCTATCAGAAATCGCCAGACAGCCCGTCCCGGAGCCCCGAATCGGGAGGAATACTTGGGGCGGTGATTACCATAAAACACGCGGATATGACCGGCCAGCCAGCCGTGCTGGGGCTCGTCTAGCCCCTGCAAGCGAGTCAGATAAGAAAAGAGAGCTTGGGTTTTTTTCTTTTCGAGACACAAAAGGTTTGAATTTACGGCCACCGGGTGGTCGTCGATAGCCGCCCAGCTGTACCCCAAGTAGCATTTGAGAAAGACGCAGTTTTTTTATTTTATGTGGTTTTTGTCATTCGGTGGGAAACGGAAACAATGAGACCGATTGTCGTCGGCCGATAGGGCCCAGGGTATCCAATCCCAATCCAAGTTCCGTGCATACTAATCACGCGACAAATGATCCACGCACAACTGTGTTTGTCCAGACGGGCAGACAGTCGGACAGACGGACAGATCGTTGATGCGGAAAAAGGGGGAGAGGGCGTTTGGGGCCTCGGCCAGATTTCGATCAAGTTGCCTGTCATCCCACAAGGTGTCAAACGGCCAGCGCGTCAAATGACAAATGAAAGTAAAACCCAAAGAGTTTCCACCTCCACCTCCGCACACCTGGACACACACACACGCGCGTCCTGTAGCGCCGGGGAAGGTTTGAGCTCATTGTCAAGGGACTGACATGTAAATTGCTGGATTGATTGTTCTCACTTTAGTGAGTTTATTGATTGTCCGGCGGGCGGCGACCGCCCGTGGCCGCGGGCGGGTTAATCAGATAAAATTCGATTATTTGTAAATTGTAAATAACCGCGAGTTTTGTCGCTCGATGGCTCGATTTCAGGGAAGACGCTCATTACAAATGACGGCGAGTTCAGAGGTCGCCGGCCATGTGGGCCCATTCAGAAAAGGATTGGCGATTTCCTGCGAACAACTGCCCCATTTCCCTGGAATGCCCAGCCACCAGATTTCTACCACGCGATTAGAAAAGCCCCCCGGGCAGCTGCTGTTCGGCATCTGTAGGGCCATCGACTGAACTCATTTACCTACCAAAACATCAAGGCAAACAAAATGAAATCATTGCACATGCCAATTCGCTGGAGGGAAGACGCCGCCGCCGCCGCCAGCAACCGGCAAACAATTGCGGTTGCATTACCCCCAGCGAGCGGGAGAGCGGGAAGAGCCGGGGAATCAAAAGGCAGCAGGAGCCGGGCCAGCAACAATGGCAGGGCTCAGGTAGCCTCCCCGGCGGCGAGTCGGACGGCCTGCCGCCAAAATCAAAATCGCAGCCAGGACCACGGCGGTGGTGGTGCACTATTGTTGTGCGGTCCTGCGGCCCCGACTGTGATTATTACGATGATTTGTTGTTGTTCTTTGCTTTTTGCTTTTTGCTTGAATTCTCCTCGGTGCCCATTGTCCTCCAAGGCGCTGATGACGGTGGTGGCGGCCCTGCCCGCAGATGCAGGCAAGTCAACGTCCGACCAGATTTCCAGATGCAGCCGATCCGAGCGGCAGCCTTCGCTCGAGCGTTGCCAAAAACCCCGGCCAGACGCGCCAAAGGAGCAGCTGGCAGGCGAGCCACCAGCCAGCCAGCCAACACCCTCAGTTCAGGCAGTTCTCCCGGCCAAGTTGACAAAAAAAAAAGGAGAAGAATTTCCGAGCCAAACTGATTGCTCGGCAACTGGCAACTTGGCAGATGCGTCAGCCTTCATTGTTTGCCAGGCTCGGCTGTCTGCCCGGTGCAGTCGTTGGTTTTTTTTTGCATGCTGGCCAGTCGGGATTCCTTTTTTGAGGGTGCCAAGGTGCCGTAAAATCTGAGGTCGGAGGTGTGACACTTTCGACGTTTTGGGCGGCAAAATGAGGCCACCAGGACAAACCCAAAAGGTCAAGAAAATCACACAACAAGCAGCCAAATCCCTGAAGGAATTCATAGAACAGAAAACAGGAATGGGAGTCTATAATAAACTATAATTAAAGTTAATAGAGAAAATAACTAAAGCAGAGTATAGAAATCTATAGCGATAGAATGGATTCCCAGGGACCAAATTATGATGATCAGAAAATTTGATTTGACTTTTAAATTTCATACTGAGTCACTTAATTTTGAGGCTCAAAGTTTTTACCGATCAATTCACAAATATGGAAAATATCAGTACAACAACGGAGCTCAGCAGGATCCAGTCCATTCCATCGAGCAATTTCTTCTGGGAAGCTTTGCCAAATAGAAAGAATTCAGCACTCTTCCTTCTGGCAGCCGTTGGAAGAACGTCTTATTTTGTTGTCTCCAAAAAATCCCCGACTTCTATTATAGAAGTGCCAACTTGTATTACTTGAAGCGAAATTTAAAGAGAAAGGATGATCAAGCAGAGATCAGAAGATCATAAGATTCCTGGCTTATAAATCAGTAACATAAAATTTAATTTTAAGGGATCTTTGGGAATTGAAAGCCAGCGATTATTTGAGAGAATTCGGGTCTTAAAAGAAAACCAAACACTTTCGATTCCGATGCTGGAAAGCTGGAGGAAAGCGAGGAACTCTAACGAATCTGAAGCTTTACTTCAAGTTTTGAATGGAGACCAAAGAATGTGAAATAGAAACAAATCCAGAATAGAATCCATCAGGATTATTATTTTTGCACAGATCTTTTATTCAATTGAGATCCCGACTTTCAGGAAACTTGGAACTCTTCATCTTGAACTGTTCAAAATTTTAGTTTATCTCCAAATTACTTTCGACACTTTCATTGCTCTCTTCCGCTGAGTTGCTGGGGCGGGAAGACCTTCCCAATTACATATCCGTTATCGATTTAGGCGACACAATTAATGGGATCACCAACTAATCTGGTGGAGGAGAACCCACGCAGCCGTTCCGATGACAGACAAATCAAGGATAACGAAGCGTGAATAGGCAGGAGGAAACCTGCGCCAAAAACACCGCCACGCTGTCCGGGAGTCAGGGCAGGGCAGCTGGCAAGTGCCGAGGGGGAAACCGGGGGCCCATTCAGGACATCCAGCGGGCAATGAGGACAATAGGCCACAGGTAGCCGCCGCACTCCCGTAATCGCTGACAGACGACGACTCGGATCGGCCAGGTGATCCAACTTTTTGATTTCTTCGGGCCAAAAGGGACATTGATAGGCCGCCCGGTGGCGGCGGATTTTCAATCCACGCTGGTTCCTGGAAGCAATTCCTTTTGCTGGCTTTTCAAAACATTTACTCCAATGTGTCGGCTGTGTGTGTGTTTATTGTGCGCGGAGGTCCTTCTGCTCCTTCGCTCTATTGATTGTGCAATGCGAGGCACACCGGCCCGTGGCAGTGATTTTCCTTGCTTGATTTCTCCTTCATCCATTCCATTGTGCTGGCGATCTTTTGTTTGTGCAAAAACAGCAACAGCCACGGCGGCGTTCCTTGGGTTCCCCCCGACTCCTAATCATCGAAAGATTCATTGTCAACGAGATCACACATCGTATATCTTGGATTCTTTTCTCGTCGGTGGTATTCCAACGACTTCTATTCATTGTGATTCCTTAAAGGCAAAAGGTGCGCCAGCCCATGCACCGGGCCAGCCCAGGGGCGCTCCTTTTCCAAGGGGATTGCAAAAAAAGAATATGTAGGATATTTTTAAGGGATACTTAATGCAGGGAAAAGGTGTTCTACTTTGGGAAGGACTGAAGGACGGTGAAATATGTTTTCATAATGCTTAGGAAAAGTTATAGTTTTCAGAAGGAGTTTTTCGAATTTGATAATATTATTTTTAAAAGATAAGTTCCAGAATATTATAATGAAAGAATGATTATATGAAAAGCCTTACAATAAATCAGAAATGAACTTACAACTTAAGGAATTTCGGGAATCTAAATTGATCATCTTCTCCTTCGAAAGGGAATTTTCGTGTGGCGCTGATTCGGATTTATAGATTATACTAAAAAGTTCTAGAAAATAGGAGACTTAGGAGACTTCGAGACTTTTAAGGTCTTATTACCGATTTATCCAATTCATTATCCCATTGTCCTACTTCAAAAGAAGCTCTGTGACTTTTAACCTTAATATAAGTTATTTATTATCATACCAAAAGTTCCTGACTCTCATCCGATCCGATTCTTCCTTTCAATCCAATCTTTCATAGGCTCTTCTTTAATTCTCTCCATCACTTCCTGATTCTTCATATTCAATTTTCTATATACGATTTCTAACTTCCTTTTAAGACCTGGAGAATTTCCCCGCCTGTAAGGAGAACTTCAGGATTCCCAATACTTCTGGAATTTCGCTAGCCTAGCAAAGAAGAAATACCCAAGTCGCCTGGGTTCTCCAGCGATCCCCTAGCCGCCGCCACTGTCCTTGCCGTTTGCCAACGGTCCCCGGGCCTTCTCGCTACAATAAACAGTCGAGAGCGCAGTCGGCAAGGTGCAAAAATAGGACGAACCCAATTGTTTTGCCAAACGAGAGTCCCGCAAATCCCGAACAAGGCAAAGCAGTAGCACCTGCAGTCATCCTAACGGTTCGCCAGGACTCGGCCTGCCTTAGGCCCGAACGGGTTTCCCAGCTCATGAATGAAAACGGATCGGAATTCTCGGGTTATTAGAACTTTACCAAAAATGCTAATGATCGGGCTTACCCCCGGGGCAGGTATCCGCGGCCCAGCGACAAGTGGCTGGGCCGGCGGCCGGCTTTTCCGCCAGGATGAATGAAAAGGGGCTGCCGCGGCGGCCCGCGGTTTTTCCTTTGTCGCTCCTGAAATCCCGCGCGTCTCATCATCATTAGTAGGTAGTCGCCGAGTCGCCGGAGTCGCCAAACTTTCGGCAATTATTGCGCGGAATAACACACACGTAATAACCAAGTTGGCCGGGTTGGCCCAGCAGGTAGGCCGGGGCCGGGCAGATTTCCCCCGTCCGGGTTGATGGTTTGCTTGAGTTTTGCTGACTGCGTAATTGGATAAGCTGGGAAATTACTTTAAATCCACCGCTGATCCATATCCGGGCGACGATCTGGCCGAGGACAAGGGAAATCCGTGGCCAGGGGAAATACTTTTGCCCTCACACCCATGTGATGTGGCGATTGGAATTTTGTGTTTGGATGGAATTTTTTTGCTGGGTTTATCAAAGTTCCTGGGCTGTTCGGTTTTTTCACATGTCCTCCGGGGAAAAATTGCGCCGGCCAAGGATATCCCAAAAGTCCCATCGGCTATCGCGGAGGTTTTTTTTCGGGCAGTCCGATCGACTCGGCTGGGCGCGTTGGGAAATCGAAAGGAGGTTCTCGGAAAACCCCCTGGACTCCCCGTTCTATTTACGTATCGCGAGGTGCCTTCGGCCAGGAGTCGTCGGGCTGCCCCCTCGCTTCATAATTCACACCCGATCGGCAGATGTTCAGGTCGCGCGGGCACTTAGGCGTCTACAATTGCCGATGGCGTAGCCACCCCAAGCGATCCAATTTGATTATGGGAAATGCCGCTGCGTAAAAATAGAAACTTCCGAAACCAAATTCCAGGCGATGATAATGCGCAGGGCGGCCAGGCGGGGCGAGAGAATTTGACGAGTTATTACCACACGGATGTGCGGAAACCGGAGAATCCCGAGAACCAAGCAAGTGAGCCCAAATTATGAGAGCACTGGGAGCCGAGTGCCGTGTGCCTTACCTGCCAGGATCAGAGGGGTGCGTGCGCGCCTGCGTTGGATGCCCAGCGCCAGCGGGTAATTCCCCGGCGGCCCAGACAGAGACAGCCAGCGGCCAGAGAGCGAGAGGGCTGCCCTAGCAAATGGGAAACACGCAATAAGGGCGGCCCGGGGAAAACTGTCACGGTTGCCGGGCCGTCGACGTTGCTACCTAGCGACTCACACGTGCGTTGCCGGCGGATCGGCCGTCCCTCTGCCGGCGCAGCGCTGCCTGCCTGCGTGTGTGTGCTCTGAAGAAGAACCACCACCATCTCTGCCACCGCCACCACCACCACCGTCGGCGGCAGAGTCGCCGGGAGCAGCAGCCGCTCGCCGGGCGTATAAAAGGCGAGCCGCTCGCACCGAACCTGTCACAGCCACCTCAGCGCTCGTTGAGTAAGCAACTCGAAGTCTCTCTCTACTCGAAGTGTTCGGAAGTCCATAGAACGCCACGCCGCACGTTCTACGTCATTACAAAGTCTAAACGGAATTTCATTCGCCCACCCTCGCCATGGCCGCCAACTACAAGAGCTGCCCGCTCAAGAAGCGCCCCATTGTGTTCGTCGAGGAGCAGCAAGAACAGACCGAGGCCTTGGCCTTAACCAAGTTCGCCCAGCTGAGCTATGCGGCAGCTGCCATAGCCGCTGCCGAGGCTCGCCAGGATCAGCCGCAGGATTTGTCGCTCAAACGCAAGGCCAGCCGGGAGTTCGATGAAGAGGAAGTCCTGCCAGCCAAACGGGAATACGTGCTCAACTTATCCACCAGCCGTGCGTTTCCTTCCCCCCACTCGCCGGCCCTGCTCTCGCCCCCAGCCGAGCCCACGGACATCCATTTGCGTGGCCTCACAGCCGCCACTGCCGGCTACACCACAAACCCCTACCAGTCCGCCTTTGTGATGGCCGCCGGCTGCAATCCCATCTCGGCCCTGTGGAGCAGCTACCAGCCGCATATCAGCGGAGGCAGCCAGGCCTTCCCCTCGCCGGCCAGCTCGATTGCCTCGGCCAACTCCCCGCACTCGGTGTACAGCTACCAGCAGATGACGCCGCCCTCGAGTCCCGGCTCGGAGGCCTCTTCCGAGCCCGAGGATCTCTCGGTGCGCAATGATATACCGCTGCCGGCGCTGTTCCACCTCTTCGACGAGGCCCCCAGCAGCAATGCCGGCAGTGCAGGCAGCTCGGCCTACGCCAGCTACTCGAGTGCGGGATCCACCAGCTCCCAGTCGTCCTCGGGATCGGCATCAGCAGCGGCTGCCAAGAACTACCGCTTCAAGTGCGACAAATGCCAGAAGATGTACTCCACGTCGATGGGCCTGTCCAAGCACCAGCAGTTCCACTGCCCGGCCGCCGAGTGCAACCAGGAGAAGAAGACGCACTCCTGCGAGGAATGCGGCAAGCTGTACACAACCATTGGAGCCCTGAAGATGCACATCAGGACCCACACGCTGCCCTGCAAGTGCCCCATTTGCGGCAAGGCCTTCTCGCGGCCTTGGCTGCTGCAGGGCCACATACGCACCCACACTGGGGAGAAGCCGTTCCAGTGCCCGGATTGCCCGCGATCGTTTGCCGATCGGTCGAACCTGAGGGCCCACCAGCAGACCCATGTGGATGTGAAGAAATACGCCTGCCAGGTTTGCCACAAGTCCTTCTCGCGGATGTCGCTGCTGAATAAGCACACTGCCTCCAATTGCACGATTACGATCGCGTAGGCTTGGCACGTTGAATGTGCTCGCTCGTTCCTGACATTCCGCTGGCAAGGATGCCCGGTAGATTCGTAAGGTTTGTTAAGTTGACTCGGTTTTGGTGCTAATAGTTAAGGATCTGTAGGATCGCCTCGTATTCGTAAGATTATTTATTGTCTTGTCCAGAAATGGAACCACTCAAAGCCCATCTCAAGGATCGTGCAGCATCTGACCAAAACTCTCTTATAGTTTAGTTCTCCATCCAAATGTACTCGCGCCCTCGTCGTACATCTTTAGTTCTCTAATATTTAACTTAGATTCTAAGCAAAACCCAAAAATGTTGTCCTAGTTCGTAAAAATTACTCCTAAGAAAATAAAACAAAAAAGAAAACTATAAGCAAAATTTTTATTTCCACTGGAAGTCGGGAATCGAAGAAGTTGGGATCTTTGAAGACAGATTACTCTACTCTGATAGGATAACTTCAATAAAACTTTATTTTTGGGATTTTAATAAATAATTGAAAGGAACATTAAGTGTGTTGAATGAAGCTGTCAAACAAAGATACAATTCTGAAAAATACTGGAAGAAGGGATCGTAAGTTTAACAGAAAGAATTGTGATCTTTGGCAATTTGAGAATGGAAAAGACAATAGCTCATAAGATCATTCGAAAGAGAGAATTGAATTGAACATCTTTAAATTTGTTATACATTTAATGAAATTAAATTTAAGTTTTCAGGAACTACGACAAATGAAATTCGGAGTGAGGTTCCTAAATCTTAAATTTGTCTCTTAACAGGTTTTTATATTAGGCAGAAAAAAAACTGAACAAATTCAAAATAAATTTAGAGAGGAGTAGATAATTTCGGTTACAATTTTGAGAAGCCAAAAAAAAAAAAAAAACAAAACAGAATGGCAAATATAGAAAGATCAGCTGAAAAGGGATCTGCTTCCCTTTTGCTTGCAATTTCCGCCTGAAAATCCCTGCTGTGTGTCGTCTTCCGATTTCCGGAACCGCCTGCCGCAAATTGCTTTAAATTGAATCCAAATTTCCTCTGCCGCCGATCGAATTCGCCGAGAAAAGAAAACACCTTTTCCGCACTGCCACACTTTCTCTTCTTGTCGGCCTTTCAACCCGCCCTTCCGCTTAGCGAGGGTCCTCGAAATTTGCACCTTTTGCCAGGGCAAATGTTTGATTAGCTGCACCAGAATCAAAGCCAATGACAATGACAATCCTAACCACTTCGCTTGGCAATCCTTTGCTGTGTTTAACCAAAGGCTCACAGAAGGACAGAAAGACAGTTGCGCATGCGTCCGCGTTTATCTGCAGGTGATAAACGTAGGACAGTCGCCGCGGCTTATCGTCGAGTTGTTTGTCCTGCTGCTATTGGGTGACGGATGGTTGATGAAAGGATCACGTTGACGGGGACGCAGGCAGTTGATGGGTTTTGGGCGCCAAAGGATGTTTAACCAGCGACTGCTGGCCGCTGCCTGATAAGCTCAGACGAACCCAAGTCAGGCTACCTGTTCGGGTGATAAGACGCTTTACAGGTAGTCGGCTGATCCTTCCCGGAATGCCAGCAACAAAGAAGCATTTGTTGCCGTAATCGGAGCATAACTTTTGTGCAAAAAACGAAGCATGAAACACCTTGCCAGGAACAAAGAAAGGACCTGTCGCCTGTCGCCGGAGTGTCTGGCATTGAGTTCCTTGGAATGCCGGCTCATCGTTTGACCTTCTGTGGGAGAAGTTCTTGGATCTTTGCCGTCGAGTCGGGCGAGTGAAATCCTGCAAATCCTTTTGATGGAGATGCTGATCTGCCCACGCAAATGACCCTAACCTCGCTGCGATGCGATAACAAATTGCAATTGACAAAAAAGCAAGTGGAGTCGAGGCGATCGCAAAGACAACCGATCGACGGTATTTGTAATTGCGGCCCCCGGCTGCCCGCAACCGCGAAGAAACGAACCCAGGCGAATGCAAAACAAACATTAGGAAATCGAATACCAAACGACCCACCAACCAGCCAGCCAGCCGGTCGGCCAACCAGCCACTTAGGCAGTCACTCAAGATCGCCGTCGATGCAGTCGCGTTGCTGCTGTTGTTGTTGCTGTTGTTGTCGTTGCTGTTGTCGTTTAGGAGGGTTAAGATTACGACGATTACGTTTTACTCCAAATTTGTAGGCTGCCAGAGTTGTAATTGAAAAAGCATCAACATTAATCTTACCCGCAAAGAAAGAGAGACCAACACACGCGAGATTGCGATTGCGATCGCCTTTTAGCGCAGGCTTGGATTTCGTAACCTCGATCGGCGATCGTTTGGCGATCGTTTGGCCATCAGTAGATAAGCTTTCTTCCCCTCCTCTCTCCTAATAGTGGTTCTCTCAAAAACATATTGCTTAATCGCCTTGCCGATCTAGCGACAAGTGAGCGATCGCGGCGGCTCACATAAATCAAAGATCACCACGCGAAGGAGAAATTGCAATTTGACAGACGAACCACGACATCGACGACGATGGAGACAACTGTCTTTTCCAGTGATCGCTGGGCGATCAGCCGTCACAATTTTATGGTCTGCCATATGCAAATGCCGATCGTGAGTCGATCGCAAAGACTGCCCAGCATTCAACACCACAAAGAAGAGATTCCTCGCAGCATCGACACAGCCGACCAACCGGCAGATCGTTGGCAACCTGTCAGCGATCGCTGTGGTGGCAGCGGCAACTGCGGTTGCGCTCCTGCCCGCCAGTGACCTTAACTGTAAAAAGACCGACGATCGGCGGGCGAGTAGAGTTCTAAGTTTTGAATTACACGGCTCGAGTGCCATGGAAAACGTGGCGTTACTTTTAAGTTCTGCTGTCGCTTTAAAGGGGAAGAAAAGTCAGCGGTGCCATCAAGTTGATGGGCCTCCAGCGTCTTCCGTCTTCGGTCCCAGCGACTTGCCAGCTTCGTGTCGTTTGGCTGCTGTAGATCCTCAGGTTTTGATAAATCTTGTTACTTGTCGGTTGTTGTTGCTGTTTGTCGATGTTTCTTGCTGTTTGCCGATCGATGGGTGGTTGGCTTCAAGTTGACAAGTCGTTTTGTGTTTCGCTTGTGCGCTTGTGCCCAACTCTGCCATGATTTCCATTGACATGTGGGCAAATCTAGCCAACGGTTAATTGTGGTCAGCATACCAGTTGTTAATTAGCAGTTTGGTATGGAGTTCATTTCCTGCTGGTCAGCTGGCCCGACGCCCCCACAAGTCGCATCTTCGAAAACTGCTCGGCACACAACTCATTTGAATTGCCAACGATCAGAATTCTGCATAAAAAGTACAGTTTCAGCGCACGCCCAAAAGGGCTAAAGAAAGTAGACCGACCGACGGACAGCTGGACAGATCGCCTGCCCAGCACATCCGATTCGTTCGCTCGCCCGCTCGCCTGCTAATTGCCAGGCAAATCGATTCCACCCGCAGCGCTTTCTTCCGCCCCGCCCCCTGCCGCCCCGCCCACTGGCTTATGGATCCATCAATTGCATCTACTTGACACACATCGCACGCAAATCGATGCGGTAGCAAATTTACAAATCATTTTTACAGTTCACAAAAAAAAAAAACTCCGAGAGATGCGATGCCCAAAAATAGCGATCTACATTTTTCCCCCGTGCGCGCCACCGGCGATCGTTGAAAATTCGGAATAGCAGTTGTTTTACAGCCGCGAGGCCTACGGTAAAAATGATTTATGCATGGGAACGACGGACTTTCTTTCGATCCAAATTCTCAACCCACCCCACCACGAGCGCCTCTCATAGGCCTGCCGCTGCCCGCTGGATTGAAATGTATGCTGAGAGTGTTGCAAGCGGAGTTCACGTGTTGCCACCGCCCCACCCCAACCTCAAATGGTAGACAAATTGTTGCTATGCAAATAACTGAAGATGCTCGCTGGGCAAAGATCCACCGATGACGTCGGCTAACGTAACAATATCTGAAATATTTATGGGGAGAAAGACTTTCTTCCGTTTCCGCTCGAAAGGTCAGTCGCCGTGGCCGTCGAACGTCTAACAGGCGTTTTACGAGCCCTCAGAACAGAAGTGCCGTCCGCACGCCATAAACTCACAGATCGTTAAGGGATCCTTGGGTCCTGACCAACTGTCGATCGGTGTCTACCTGTTCTGATTTGCTGGCTGAAAGTGAAACCGTAAATTTCCTATCGATGGCCTGAGATGAACATCAGGTGCCCCGCCCAGTGATCCTTTCGGCTTCATTCAGGCCGTCAGCGGCTGTCGGTCGGTTTGGTCAGTTTAGGCCGTCGGCCTCTTTCTGGTAATTAATTTGCTAGCCAAAATAGATTCATCTTCTCGAGGATAGCGCACCACCACCGAAACGCCATATGGCCGGCCGGCCAACCCTAGCCAAGGACCTGCGGTGGGGGTAGCTCGGCAGCGGGGCCGGGGAACCCGCTTAGTTAGTGGCAATTAACACGCCACGCTCTCGACCCGCGTCATTCGTGTGCCTTCCTTTAAATGCGATGCCTTATGAGCCACGTTATCCTGGCCAACAACAGTTGGCCAGCCGACCAGCCGACCAGTCGACCGTAGAGGAGAGAGCGATGGGCCAACCCTGCAGTTTTTCCCTAATGAATTCGTTTCACTTTGGTTATTGATGTTGGTCGCTGATGACTGCTGTTCGTCGGGTTCATTATCCTTCAGCCAGACGGTAGACAGTTGAAAAAGGATTGCGTGGGCGTGAGGAGGAGTGATCGCCATCATCCGAGGCTTCGATTGACATGAACTTTTCCGGCTTGGGATCTGCGGGCATTTCAAAGGTGTGGAAAAATGCAAAATCGAGGCGGGAGTTGCTTTGCATTTGAAATGGAGCAACAGCCCCCGATGGCCCCCGGATGTGCCGCGGGACAAGAAACCAAACACCCAGAACCTGTGCCGTTAGCGGGGCAAAAAGCCAACCACCCACGCGCCCCACCGCCGCCAGCAGCACCACCGACTGGCGCCACAGTCAGTCCGCCGTTGCATTCGACTTTTCAATTAAAATTCAAATCGATGCAAACAAGTGTGGCCGCGCCCAAGTTCAGCCACCACCGCCGTCGCATTAACAAATTGAAAATCGCTGGTAAGCCGCCGCCAAACGCCCCCATCGAAAATGAGCCGCCTGAGTCGCCGTGGCGTTGATTTCTCAATTTCAATAATTCCCTCAGCCAGCCCGCCAAGAAACGCAAATGCAAACGCGAAATTATGAAAATGCTAAAATCCCCCCAGCCCAGTTTCAGAATACGAAATCAACGCCATCGAATCTGTCATGGGGCCAATGGTGGCCGCCGTCCGTCCGTCCAGCGATCGACTTGGTCGCCTGCAAAGTTCAATGTCGCAGCGACTCCGAGTGGGCGGGGTGGGCGTGGACCGATTCATTAAACTTCAAAGATAAATCTTGCCATCGGCTCAAGGGCAGAACTCCCAGAAGTCAACGGGATCTTGCCTACTTTCAAAAGTTTAGTCGACTCTTGAATTGCTTGGGTAGGAATGAGTCGAAAAGGATCCTTTAGGATCGAAAACCATAAATTTCATAAGGCCCGGAAAGTATAATAAAGTAATTCTTTAATCTCATCCAAATACTGTCGTGGATTTTATGGTCCGTAGATATTCAAAAGCTCAGTCATCTATCTCTAGAAAGTACCGGGACAAATGATCAGCCGGCTTTTTAATTATTTTAGGGGCTCTGGCGATCGAAGATATTAAGATTTTGAAAGGAAGGAAGGAAGGAAGCTCTGGAAAACAGTATGGGAAAAAAGGGCAGCCAGGCAGATAGATTGACTTAGGGACAGCAAAACAAGACAATGTGGGCAGACAGTCGAAAATTCCAAGATCCTCTTATTGGAAAACTAATGCCGCTTCAAATTATCCAATTTGGTCTTTAATCCCGATCTTATGAGACTTCGAGATGTTCAATGGTAGGAATTGGATTTTTTTAAATTTTATCGACGTTTCTGTTTTGTGTTTTAGGGAAGGAGAGTTTGAGGGCTTTATGGGTTCTTCCTTATCTCAGATCCTAAGTCTAAACAATATCCCAAGGAGTTTAAGGTATTTATATATTGGCATTTCGAAATGTTAGATTAATGGCTAAGCTTATTCGCCAAATGCTCAAAGTCCTTTTAAGGCACATGCTGAGAATTATAAAACGGCGGGATCGACTTAAACTCGATGGTGAATTCCTCGATAAGAAACTTGTGAATTTTTAGGTAAAGTTTCTTTCTTTCTCTTCCCCACTGGTCGGTAAGATTGTCGTGCAGTTGTCGCTAATCGAAGGACCGCTTCCAATCAATCAGCTTTATTAATTTCCTAGTTGGACTTTGCGGTTAACCGAGGCAATTGTCTTCCTGGGTGGACGACCCGCCGCCTCATCACGACCTCCCACCCCTCCCCCAACGACTTCGCCTTCACTGGCCACAGCTTCCCCAGCTGGTCAGCTGCAAGTGCAGCCACACTCGCCGGCTCTCTAGTTGTGCATGTGTGTGTGACTATAATGCAACATGACATGCACCGCATGTGCAACAGCAACAACAACAACAACAACAACGGCGGCGGCGGCGTCCCACAAAACAGAGCAAAAGTTGCCAACTTTGAGTTCATTTATTTTATATAAAGAAAAAAAAGCCAACGTTGACCAAAAACAAATTGACAAGCAAATGCGACGCCCCCCTCTTCGTGCCTCTTGCGATCTCTGACTCGCCACCCCTGGGCAGCCGCCTGGTGGCGTCGACAGCGGCGCTTGGCTCACTCAGGATGGATGATGTAGCCGGTCGGCCAGTCGGGCACCGCTCCGAGCTTTTGTTGTTGCCCAGCCATCAGCGTCATCAACGCGTACACATTTTGCTCTTAAACGACGAACGACAGGCCAGACCAGGGCGGTCGTGGCACTTCAAAAGACTTCAACCGACAGCGAACCAGCGGTCGCCGCACCACGCATCCCCGCCCCGCCCCGGCCCCCTTGGACGACGACCAGCGCACTTCCCACTTGTTTGCTCAGCCATTCGTTTTGTGCAGTTATGAAAGGCGGCGGCTCCTCACCCACACCCACCAACCCGGCCGGCCGGCCATCACTGGCTTGTTGACGCTTTTTGGCCAGGCCTAAACTCCGGCGAACACTGTGTTAGGTTGCGCCTAGACGGCCAGCGGGTCGGTCGTCCGGCTTGCATGCTGAGTTGGTGCCGGGCTGCGTCTTTGGGTTGTTAATGATGCCTTAAAATGCCAGCGCGCCTGATTTGCCACAATTTATTATGAAAATCGTAATAATCTCGGCGATTTCTGAACCCACAAGACGCATTTGTCTTTGGCGGTGGCTTCGTGGCGCTTATCCAGCAAACGGACAGCTGGACAGTTGGACAGACCATCGACCCGCGTGCTCAGTCATCCGTCGTCGAAGTCGGCGCACGCAGTCGCCTAGGTAACCTGAGCTGGCGGGCCAGCCAATAGATTGGCTGGGGGGAGGCGGGCGACCAGCCGCCCGCCCACGCCCACCACTCGGTCCGTCAGTTGGGGAAAAGCTTGCCATTTGTCGAGTTTGATCTGCGCGTGTCATTTTGGCGTTTCCCCTTTTTTTGCGCCGATGGGGGGACCTCCACCCACGCCAAGGCCCGCCGCGGATGCGTTGGCAGGCGAACGCGTTTCGGGGATTCGCGGTTCCTTTATTGATTTCTTGGGTCGAAAACTCACTTAACCCGCTGCTCAGCTGCTTCTCGGAATCGACAAGCCAAACGTTTGTCGGCTTTTGCCCCGGCTAATGGCCTTCAGTCAGCCACACTTTCCCGCAAAGAGCGAAGATTTCTCAAACAAGAACAGGACAAGGGCAGCCAAGGAGCCTGAGGCAGAGAGCCAAAGGAATCCTGAGCGGCCCTGAAAGCGATGGGCTAATGAGAGTCGCCTGAGTGGACTCAGCTTTCCTGTCACTCGCTCGTTTCTCTCTCTTTTTCGCTATCGTTCCTGACGTCGCCACTTTCGCAGCTTATCGGTCGATTTCTTATCTTATTTACCTTCCAACACAAAAATTTTGATTCGCAGGCAAATTCCATTTAGATTTTTAGTTGCAAAGTTAATCACCGATAAAAATTTGATTAATATTTGTTGGAACTTCAACCGCCGAAAGTTATCAGACGCGATTCTGATTTCTTTGCATTTTTCAAGTTTGAGAGTCATCAGAGGGATCGACCATCTCTCCAAGCAAAAGACAATCTTGGGAATTAGTTGTGATTCGATTTCTTTGACTTACCTTCCATTTCTTTTTCTCCTCTTGAACTCTTTACCTGATCCTGTTAATCTCTTCATGTTGAAATTCAGCGATCACTTCCCCCCTCGATCTATTCCTCATCCTGCTTGACGACAATTAAACTTAAGCTGACCAGGGAGACTTTGATTTCCAAGAGATTTCCTCCAACCGGAAGAGTCTCTTTTGGCGGCTTCCTTGGCCCTGGCCGGTTGGTGGGTTGGTAATCAAAACGTCGCTTGGGCTTCTCCCATTTCGATTGGCCTATCAATTTAATCGCTGATCGACGACTCCGGCGCGCTACTTTTGTAAGTGAATAAAATTTGCCAAAGATTAGAAGCCAAGGCGACACCGGCTCTCCGGCGGCTGCTAATCGAGCAATCGGAGACACTTAAATAATAAAAAAAAAATAAAAAGCGAGAAAAATGTTTATCTGGCTAAATGCTACGAGGTGTTTGCACATGTCCAAGCAAATAAAACGCAGCGGCGATAGGAGGCCGCCGGACCGCCGGCAGCCCAGGATAATGAATATAAATTCACTGGCAGTCAGCCAAACGACCGAGCGGCAGTCGACCCGTTCGACCCACTCAGCGACACTCGAAACGTTTGGCAAACAAATTGCAGGCAGTCGAGTCAGCCAGTCGATCGGTCGGCTGGCCATATGAGAAATCAAGATAACCGCTCTAATTGAGATTAAATTCATAATTACGATCGCCCGGGCGACACTTTTATGTGTGGTTCTTTAATTAAAAGCGGCCCGACGCCACCACCAGACAGACGGACAGCCGGACAGACGGCGACTAGACAGCCGCACATGCGCAGAAACCGCGGCCAACGATCGGTGGGTCGGCCGATCGGTCGCCTTGAGAAGGTGTTGAGTAATTTTGCGAAAACTGTGGCCGCCGCCCGATTGAAATCGAAAACGCGCTGCCTTCCATAAATCCCCAGATTTCTTGCTCGATCGGTCGGCCGGTCGGTCGGTTGGTTGATCGGTTGGTGGGCCCTACGCCCCCGAGACGGTTAATTGCATTGCGCGTGGCTTGTAATTGGAATTAATATGACTGAATTAGCCGGGCCGAAATGACTCTATTCTGGGCCTTATAATCGGCTTGCAATTTGATTAATGGGGAGCCCCCGCCCCGCCACCACCTCCCGTGATTTGCAGCCCCAGCAGGGGGGTGAGAACCGGCCAAAGGGTTTCCCATACGATTGCCACACGCGTCCGCCAGATCGCTGATAGCGCTGACCGCTCAGCAGTTAATTGAATGCGTATGCGATCATCGGATAAGCAGAGCCCCCAGTGGGCCCTCCTCCGATGGACCGGCTGGCGTCATCGCTGCCGCCGCTCCTAATGACCGACGGCGACGGCGGCGGTGGCGTTGATGCCCAGCCGATAGATAAGCATTAAAAAGCAATTATAACGACAAATCTGTAAACATGCGGCAAATGTTTTAATGGCCGACTTAACGCAACATTAAGAAGCTAATAAAATCACCGTCAGCCCGCCAGCTTCAGCGGCAGCGTCAGCGGCCGCCAATCCAAAAACTCAAAGTTGCATTAACATAAAAATGTCATATGGTTTACGGCCGAACCGATGCGATGCGTTTGGTGGTCGGTCGGCTCGATCGATCGGTTCTCAGATAAAATCATCAAACTCTGCCCCTCCCCAGCCCACCTCGAATTTCGGTTGCCAGCTGGGCCGGCGATTTGCAATTGGGTCTCTTTGCCAGGCGGGTGGGGCCGCGGTTAGCTCGTAAATTGTGAGCCGAGATCATAAATCTTCTGGATTAACTCGAAGGTGGGGTGGAAAATTCCAATATGTTAATTGGGGGAGGATCTTTGGCAGGATCGTTAAACTTTAACTGAAAGATCAGCCAAGTTGTAGGAGTTTCCTTGGCACCACCGAATGTTTGGGGGGCAAT